>JAEAOA010000520.1:3790000-3792500 GCA_016746295.1 Potamilus streckersoni
AGCAACTAGGGTTACAGGCTTTGCTTGGACTTTTTTTGCCAGAGAGGTAGGAAAAAAATTACGTAGATATATAAAGCAATACCGAATAAAAAACAGGCGATTTCCTTTCTTTAAGTGTACCAGTTACGCGTAAACGACAATGTGACGGGTTCCTTGTTTCAGTGTACCAGTTACAAGTAAATAACGATGAGACGGGTTCCTTGTTTACAAGTACCAGTTATTTTTTCTATATCAAACAATTTTGGAAAAGAAATATGCACTTATTTGAACTTCAGGAAAATAAATATTGATCACACATTCCTTTCTTGCTTAATGAAGATTAAAATAAATAAATTTTAAAATAAATGGAAATCTTTCAGTAGAAAAGTAGTTTTAATAATCGATATTAATTTGAACCCAAAGGGTTTGAGGAAAGCTAAATTGGAAGAACAAAATAAATGATCTCCAAAACTTTACTGTATTGAGAGCCGAGTTTTAGATGGTAAAAAGATGTTAAACTAAATTCAACACCCTCTCCCACCCACTCCGCACAATACTAGCGTGTGATAAATATCATATACAGCTATAGTCAAGTACCATTGTATATTGATTCTGTCCCAAATAACTAAAGTCCTCAATCAGTTTTAATTATTGTTTGTATGTTATCTTGAAATTTTGAAGGATTTTTCCGGAAGTGGAGTAGTGCACGTGGTAGGTGGTGTGGCTTCGTTTGTGGGGGCCGCGCTGGTAGGACCGAGGATTGGTAGATTCCACAAGATCACTAAAACTACAGCCCTTATTAGAGGACATTCCGTACCGGTGAGTCATTCTTCCGATTAGAAACACCAGATCAATATTATTTTTTTTTTTTGAATATCATATAATGTATGCCATTTTCTTTTCTTTTTGCAAACGACATACCTGGCATTAAAGCGAGATATATGCAGCATATATAATTAGATATACCAAATATATTATTAAATGATAAAATAAACAACACCAACACGTAGAGTGTGTGACCGGTTTCGCTTTAATGCTTCCTCAGGCTGAATTCAAACTGAATTTAATATCATTGCTGACGTCATTAAAAATATTGTTTCTAAGGTGGCGCTCACCAGTTATTATGTACTTTTGAGAGAGTGATGTATGTAAGGTGAAGTTGTTTGCATTTTAAACATGCACAGTGGAGAGAATGTTGGCATACCTATATACTACTTTCATGTAATGTGGATGAAATTTCTTTGGATATTGTACTTTTGGAAATTTAAAATGAGCTTAGGACACTGCGAACTAAAATGACTGCTCCCTTGGGCTCCAAAAATCAACCAAAATTTGTCTAAAGTACACTATTCTTGGCAGCTATTAAAATATGGAAAATGAATTTTGCCAAACTAGATAATACCAGCTTCTAAAAGTGCAATGACTGAATTACCAAATACATAAAATGTAAAAAAAAGTTATCGGCTCTTTTTTTTACAATTTACCTCTAAAGTTCGAGAAGTGAAAATGAGTAAGTAGAGCTAGCACTTTTTTGAAAGGTGCACATCTGCAGTAAGGTCAAGCTGTATACTCTCTAACCCATATTACACACATCAATCATACATCAAAATAAAAGGGAATTAAAGGTTCTTTGAACAATACCTAAGATATTCAAAGTCTCTTTTAAAACACCAGTATAACTAGTGAGGAAACCCGGGGAAACTTTTTTTTTTTTAAATTTTTTTAACCCTATGCTAAATACGAAACTGTAGAGCGCCACCTTAAAAACAAATATAAACATATATGCAATTATTTTTCTTATTTTCATATTATTATGTATGATCTTCTGAGTAAAATGGTACATTAACAATGATTTTATTCATGAAAATAAGCTAATTATGCTTATTTTCGCTCTAGCATACCTACTTTGCTATGAGGCATGTTTGGGTGAGTAGTGACCTTCATTATGGGGAAATTAGAAGTCTTAGAATATAGAAATAAAGTCAACTTAAATTGAAAAATGTTGCAATAAATAACAGAAATATATAGTGAAAATGTTTCATTTCATTTATTTGCAATGAAATTAAAAAATAAATGATAACAAAGCAAATTTGCTTTCTTCCATATAAAAAAATTAGTTAATATTTTACCCTTTGACCTTTGACCTTTATGAACCTCACCTGTAATATCCCTTTTATAACTGTAAAATATATTAGATGCTACATTTTGTGCATGTGATTACATAGATAACATTTGAGGTTGCACAGTTAGTATCACAAAGCATATTAAATGTTTTTATTTCTTCGTATTATTACTATTTAAAGAAGTATATTCATTAATAACAGTGCGAACATCTAGGTCTTTTACATTTGGCTGATGATCCCTTTTTACGTGATGTTTTTTTCTAGTTTAGAATTAATTAGGAAATCTTTAAAATTTATAGTCCTTTTATAAACAAGTGTGCGTTTGCTTTCATGTAGAGATTTAACAGTTGCTTTTTATGATAGTTTTCATTAATAATTGATTTAACTCATTAACCCCT
>JAEAOA010000520.1:3797500-3802500 GCA_016746295.1 Potamilus streckersoni
GTGGTACCTGTGACAGACTATACTTCGATGGGTAATAATGCTTGTGTACGCTTGAGTGGTACCTGTAACAGTGTATCCTTCGATGGGTAATGATTCTTGTTTGCTTGAGTGTACTTGTGACAAAGTATCCTTCGATGGGTAATAATGCTTGTATATGCTTGAGTGGTACCTGTGACAGTGTATCCTTCGATGGGTAATATTGCTTGTGTACGCTTGAGTGGAACTTGTGACAGTGTATCCTTCGATGGGTAATAATTTTTGTGCTTGTTTGAGTGGTACTTGTGACAGAGTATCAATCGATGGGTAATAATGCAAGTGTTTGCTTGAGTGGTACCTGTGACAGACTAAACTTCGATGGGTAATAATGCTTGTGTTTGCTTGAGTGGTACCTGTGACAAGAGTATCCTTCGATGGATAATAATGCTTGTTGTCCGCAGGAGACAGAACCTCTTCCAGTGACAGAACTCAATAGATTTTCCAGAGACTTATATATATATATATATATATATATATATATATATATATATATATATATATATATATATATATATATATATATATATATATATATATATATATATATATATATATATATATATAATCAACAACAATCCCAGTCTGGATGTGCATTTGCTGAAGCATCTCTACGTTTTTCAGTGATCTTTTTAAAATCGTTCAACATGTTTTTATTTTTATTATTTATCCTAAAAATGCCAGTCAGCTGCAAAATATATCCATCTATGCCATTCACTTTCAACGCGACTCGGGCTCGTATTCTTGGGCATTTTATTTCTTTTTTATAATCGTGTAAGTTATAAGCAAGTCCTGGACGTTTTTGTTGGCGTCGGCCAGCATAATCTGTCACGACATCATTGTCAGAAAGCGGTATTTTATTAATTTTCATAATTTAATACATTTATCATTCATGCTAAGTTGATTCACAGGTGAGATATTTTCCTATACGAGGTATTGGCGTCCAAACACATTACGATCAAGTTCCCAAAACCACTCTGGTCAATATAAGTTATAAGCAAGTCCTGGACGTTTTTGTTGGCGTCGGCCAGCATAATCTGTTACGACATCATTGCCAGAAAGCGGTATTTTATTAATTTTCATACTTTAATACATTTATCATTCATGCTAAGTTGCTTAATAGGTGAGATATTTTCCTATTCGGGGTATTGGCGTCCAAACACATACGATCAAGTTCCCAAAACCACTCTGGTCAATCGTGAGGAAACTATACTTGTCCAGGATGACCTCCATGAACATATTCCGAAATTCATCTCAAGAGTTTTCTGCGGGATACCAAGCCCAAAGAATATTAACAAGGGTGTGCACGTCACCGTCACAAAATATCATCACCACGTTGCAGGTGTATCGGATCATATTACGCACGTGTGCGTGTCGTTGGGTCAAAATTATCACATCTGTGTTTTTGTGCCGGTAATAGAAAATATTCTTGCGGGGTTATCTTGCTAGTCAGGTGTCATATCATCGTACACGACAATTTTATTATTCTCTGAGCCTAGTTCTTCAACGGCATAGGCTTCATCAATCGTGGAAAAACAGTTTAAGATGGACGTCAAAGAAGTCTTTGATAACGCAAGCTCCTCTAGGAAATACCTGAGTTTATTATAACACAGTTGGTCATGTATAAATGGTGCAATCACATACAACCGATCCATCAAGCGATATAAGTGCGCGTCAAAGTGACGGCGCAGAACTCATCTGGGACTTGAACGCTATCATTCTTGTACTCAAGGGAAAATTTTTAAGATCGATCATCAAAGAAGTTATGAAGGATGAGATTGCATATGGTGGTCGCTAGGGGACCACAAGGAGGCAGACAAATTCCACTAAAGGGAGGTAAAAACGAGTGGTAACCTCCAACTATGACATTTGTGTCAGAGGAATTGCAAGTCGTTCCGCAAACTTATCTTGGTGTAACGATATAAACCCATGAGATCGTTCTTTAGCCGAATAAGATATTCTGTATGCGTGAATTTGCACCGCTCGCTCGGAGATATTTCGCGAAACAATCCGGGATCCTGGGATTTCTTTTTTCTCTTTAATGTTTTTCACAGGGAGACAGCCTCCAGAGAGGGCCACAATCGTACACATTTTTTGGGCTTAGTCTCATGAATTCATAGATTTGCTTGTCTACGCACTAGTCTTTGAATTTTTCCATTCACGGGATTGATTTATGTGAACTCATCTAGAGGCATAGGCTACATCGTCGACAATTCATACAGTTTGTGTAAAAATGAATGATGCAAATGTTTGTAAAGGAAGAGTGGTAGGCTATCTGTCAACGCTCGGGTTATTTACGCCAGTATCAGGGTTACTCGCTATAGAAATTCCGCCGCTTCTATCATGTTTGATAAACAAGGTTTATCAACATAGGTTAACAGTTCAAAATTGATATTAATTTGTTTTTTCTTCTCCTGAGAAAAGTGCATGGGATAAAGCTTATATACGCAAATAGCTATATCACGAAACGTCAACTCGCAGTAATATTCAGAAGCAGATTCACATGACGTAAGGCTGATTACGCGACTTGACTCCAACACCGCATTTAAGGCATGGACAAGTCCCCTGTCCAACAAGTGAACGCGAGCAATGAGATTTATAATATTCGTAATGTCAAATTCTGTAACAAAGTTCCCGTTTTACAAGAGATACACGCTTGCATCAATTGCGTCCTAATGCTATTGAAGTTTCTTTATACACAAAATTGTATTCTTCATTCTGAAATAACGTTTATCTATCCTTTCGTTCAATATTATTTGCAACCAAAACCTCTGCTTTCTCAGATTATGTTGCAATAAATAGTATCCGATGATACTACATACAACTGTAAACATGATGGGTTCTTGATCGTAATGATAAAAAAGGACGGTAGCGTCCCATAAGCTTGCTTTTTGCCACGTGACAGTCACTGCAGCTTGCTGTCAAGTAGATCTTGTTCAATTAAAATTTTCTTCAAGCGGGTGATTGATGAAATCAGTTTGCACTTACCCTTGCGATAGTGTATTACATCAACTCGCAACTGACGATACATTGTTCATTCATAACAATTTTTAATTTTAAGTCATGTTGGTGAACTTGCCTTTGAACCTGAGATTCTATACGATTATCCCATCTTTCCCGAGTAATGACTTTATGGGTTCTTTTCACAAAAATGTCACCATTTGCCAAGGCTGCTTTTCATTTCCTTATATTCTTCTTCATTACTGCAAATTATCCATTGTTGTACATACCTGTGAGTACCATATGTTGTTTTCACATAATATACTAAAAGCATTTTTCTTATTGATTTATCCTTGACGATCATGGCGGTCGTCACTATCTTCACTAATCATGTCAATGTCTTCTCTGTTTTTACCTGTTTTTTTTCCCAATGTCTTGCTGGATGGCTCGGTCAAGGTCAGCGATTTAGAGCTTTCTTACACAATTAAAAACATTAACTTTTTTGGAGTTTATTATATTCTTTGCTAAGTTTTCGTCAGTCCCTGACCCGGTTTTTTTTATCAAGATGCTCCGGAAACGTCTTCGAAATTACACATCTTTTAGACTTCTTTGAGGAATCGATATGACGAATTATTAAAAAAAAATATTCAAACATTTTTTTGTGTGGTTTCAAACGCACCATGGGTTTGGTACTTTAATTCCCTCATTAGCCACACATTATTGGTTACTATTATAAAATCTGTGGTATTTAATGGCATTACATAACAGACCACTACAATTCTATAACAGTGAGTCACATATATGTTGCCAGCTCACTGCACTGCAACCTCCAATCCATGATAAGTAAAGCTTCCAAAAGGGCTTACACGGCTTACAATCGCGCATTTCCAAAAGTCATTGTTGGGGCCCCGAGTGGCCGAGTGGTCTAAAGCGCTGTCCGTTTCGGATCACTGCCATCTCACCTCTGTCTGCGTGGGTTCGAGTCTAGGATTCGGCGAATGTGGATATGTGAGAAAGCTTGCCAGTAGCTTCTCGTGGGTCGGTGGTTCTTTCCGGTGATTTCCCGGTTTCTTCCTCCACCCTTAATACTGGGCGCTATGAATAGCCTATGGTGTGCTGAAAAATGGCGTTAATCCCAACAACAACAACAACAACCAAACGTCATTGAGAAGGTTAAACTGGGAATTTCAAGCGCGAAGAATCCCTGCATTACTTCATTTCGGACCTCGTATATTTGTCACACACATGTATTTATCGTGGCACGTATGCTTTGTCGCTGGTTATATTAAGTGGGCTATTGAAGAAGTTAAACCTAATCGGTAACGTTGATCTCAAACCGCTTTTCTTATTATTATGAAAAGAAATTTATTACAAATTTATTATTTAAATTAGAAGGAAAAGAATGCTGGAACGCGTAAAACAATATTTATACCAATTCTAATGCAAGTTTTACAACATATTCTGTCCTGTACATTTAAGCATTGGTATTATTCCGAAACACTCTAAGGTGAAGTTCACAAAAAGTTAATGTAGACCTTGTTTCCTTCATGGAATTATAAAGGTGATAATTTTCCGGAAAAGATAAGAGTGGATGTGGTAGATACAATTAAATAAAACAAAATGACTTTAGCCAGTCGGACGATTTGGCTAACGAAAGGGATTGTTAATTCATCGATAATTGGGTTATTGTTTTATCCTTTCAATATTTCGCGTTTGAGCTGGTGTTGCTACAAAAAAAAACTTAAATTAGATTTCAAGTGAAACTTGAAGTGGACGATCTTCTTCACCAACAAGAAAGGTGGGAGAGGAACATGGCATTTACGCATGCAAGAAATGTGCGGAACATTTTTCAATGGCAGAGCGCGTACACACACACACACACACACACACACACACACACACACACACACACACTCTCTCTCTCTCTCTCTCTCTCACACACTTTAAATTCAAGTCGTGTCAGTTCCAGTGCTATATAATTCGTTTATCAACCACATCCCCACTACTAAATATTGAACCGCTAGTGA
>JAEAOA010000520.1:3807500-3845227 GCA_016746295.1 Potamilus streckersoni
GGTTACCAAGAATAATTCCCTCCCTCCAGTTAGCAACAAATATATTTCTTTTTAAAAATCAGTAATTATTTCATGACAAAAATACACATATGGCAAATGGCCGTCTAATGTTGTGCAAAATAAAAGCACCCTCCTCAAGAATCTATACAAAACCACAATGATGCAGTAAACCCTTGATGCACAATGATGCAGTAAATCCTATCAAACAGTGTTTGATATATCTCCGTATCCTACTTTTATATATCTGGTTTTTGCTTCCTAAACAGATCTTTGCAGTTTTACACAAAAGTTGTTGACTTGTATTTTGGATGATTATTAAGGGAATGTTTTTGTTTATAAATAACTGATAGAAATTCCTTCCTTCAGAAGTAGTTTGAAATAAAGCAAAATATTTCTAGATGAGCTCGGCTTAGATAATCACGTATTGCAATGAAATATTTCGTTATATAGTAATATCAGGAGCTACTCTATACAAGACCTGAATAAAATCAAGAACGTATGATGGCGGGGCACATAAAACTGGAGACTAATATGAACTAACGAGTGCTTCTTAATATGTGTACAGGTAACTCTATTATTGATAGGTTTGTTTCAGCTTAGTTGAAGTTGCAACACATTATTGGAGGCCATGATTTGTGGAAGAGACCATATATCACATAAAGTTGCTGCATAACACTGACTGCCGACGGAGGGGGAAGAGAGAGAGAGACAGAGAGGGGGAAGGAAAGAGAGAGAGGAAAAGGGAGAGAGGGAGGGGGAGGAATAGGGACAAAAGTCGTTTCGCAAAACAAGAAAGCCTCTTCATTCCATGTTGCGGGTCACGTTATGCTTCTTGCAACTGAACGGGCGATACTGCTACACCCCGAGTTCAAGCGCTTGGCAGTGGACAAATGACCATCCAAACATGTTGCACATGTCTTGTTCGTTGCTTTAAGTATGAGGTCATTGGTTTGTGCAACCAGCTACTCAAGGTCATCGCTACGTAGTCACTATTGTGGCATCGTTTCAGTTTGTTTATCATAAACGTTGTCTGGTAGAGGCAGCTATTAGAACTTGACTAGCCATCAAGGTTTTTGAGCTTCCTCTAGAGGATATCTAAGCGCAACAACATAAATGAATACTAAGGCGTCGACTTCGAGCTCACGCTTGTCATGAACAGTGGCGCGATGGTTTTTCACAGCTACAACGACTCAACCCTGCCACTTTATGAAGTCGAACAGTTGCCGTCTCATAGCGTGCACATGTCGTTTACCAACAGAGTGTTGGAATAGGCGTCTGCGTTTGGGCAACTGATCTTTCTTCGAGAACTCTGGTTAAAATGGTATAAGTTCAATCTGCCGCTGTTCTAGCTGCGCGTCAAGCACTGGGTTGTGGCACCCACATGCCATTTCTACGCGGATCTGGAACAGACCGTTCGTCTCTTCGCGTCCGCCGCCTGGGACCAGACCTGGTTTAAGAAACCCGTTTGTACATAGCGCAATCAACAAGTCATATTCAGTCTGTATTATCTGTCGCACAAACTTGTGATGTCATAGTACTGCGCTATGTCAAGCGTTATTTATATCATCCCTGTTATCTAAATGGAGTCTTGTGCTTATGCCTATAATCGAATTATTGTTATGTTGACTCAAACTCAAAAACAATTTTGTTAAAATATCTCTCTGTTTTCTGCTTTTTCATGTCTCTTACTTTTAGTACACATGCATGTTAAAATGAAGTGGCACAATGAGGGTGGACTGGCTTCGAGAAGGCAATGTTAGAAGTGAGGATAGGGTTCTGGGCCAAAACGCTAAATCACACTAGACATTAGACCAACAAGTAGGTCTCTGCTTTATAAAGCAGAGTCCTACTTGTTGGTCTAACTAGACATAATAACCTTGTACATTCACTTGAGATATATTCATAATTTGCTGTTTTTTTTTTTTGTTTTAATCAGGCTGAAACTACTCGATACATTTTCGAAAATATTATACAGGTTTGTACTTCATAATTCTCTTTAATACTTCATCTATTGTTCAATATTCTATTGTGGAAATACCATGATGAAATTATTTTCACTATCGTGCTTTCCATTTTCTCGTCACTATCACCATCATCATCCTCGTCGTCGTTGACGTTCACGAAGACGCATGGTCACTAATGTATTGGTCGTCTTTATCTCTATTTAAATCATCATCATGGGGTTGTTTTTCTCTTATTTTCAGGATATCAAAATTTGGCGTTTGTACTGCAGGAACTGGATGACAAAGGTCCATACGAACATCCGGAAGTGAAAGCAGCGCTAAAAACGAACGGCAGCGTCACCAAATTTTAAATGGTTTATCAAATGGCAGTTCTTTTCTAACATCGGAATGTTAGCAGTCACATAATTTAGAATAGCCTAGAAGTAAATACATATTTTATAATAGTGTGACATGTTCAACACATACACACATGCACACACACACACGCACGCATATGTGCGCGTGTGTGTGCGTCCATATTAATCAATTGGTATAAATAAATTAAATAAAATGTAATATACTAACTCGACGTGATATTACCAGAAACAGAATTGACAATTGCACATCTTTTTAACTCCACACCACCTTCTTAACGTGTGAAAGCAAAATAAAATGTAATATCAAACGTCGAATTTGTATTGAAAATTTTACTAAGTTTTTGGAAAATTCGATTTCCGTTTCTGAGCGAGGGATTATAGATTGATCTGACAAAAGTTTAAAAAGAACCAATGATGCAGTATAAGACGCTGAAAAAACTCCGAAAACTTTTGATCATCAAAAATAAAGTAGATGCCGGATTAACATTTAAAACCTTTTTACATTTTGCACATTTCATTTCAACGCCATGATCATTATACATTAGGTGAATTTTCATGACCTTTTCAAAGGTGGAAGAATATTTATGTATTTATGTCTATAGAAATAATTCTGACGTACAGTTATTATACGTCTTTTATAATATAATAAAAAATATAATAATACCGCTTAAAAGTTTCCAAGATGTATGATTTTATTGTGCAAATATTTTAGACAACAATTCACTTTCTATTATCGCCAAAAATGCTATTAGATATATTTGCACATAAATATGCTAACAGAGTTATAAACTTCGGGAAACAACTTCATAAATATTTGTAAGGAAAGTAGGTTTAGTTCTCACGAATTTATTATTGTCATGATTCTAAACAGGAAACAATAAATAAATATAATATAATTAGCGATCTAAAAAATTTAAATGGTAATATTCAAAGAATGATATTAGAAACTAAAGTAGCAGTATAAGATTTATATGCAGAAATTCAAGTGATAAAAATAGATGATAAATGAGCTACTTACAACTGTGCCTAAAATAAGATCAGACTAATAACCAAAACGGAACGTTGAAATACACAGTATAAAAGGCGTAAAAATTTTGCAAATATTTCTAAATCAAACTGGTATTCGAATGAAGAAAGTGACAAGATCATACACACAGAAAAAATAAATTTCCCTCACTCCCGCAACATAAATTGAATGTTTACATTGAAAATGTCATTGAAAAATATACCGGTAATAGTTTAAACAAATCATGAGGAATCTAATTGATAAAAAAATTTAAAAATATGAAAGTAGACGATTAAATCCTACTTTAATTAAATAAAGATAATTCTTGCTCAACCGAGAAAAGAGACTCGTTTAATAGGAGTTAAGAGAGAAGATTTGAAAACAGAGATTACACAATTTATTTAGGATAAATCTGTTTTTGCTGAAGAAGCTGAACCACACCGTCGTAGTATTATAAAAACTAAGATGTTTTTCATCTTTTAATGAACAAGCTGAACCACATTTTTGAAAACTAATTTGTAAAAACGTAAAGGTATATTGACATCACAAGCATTGCCTGTAAATAATGAAATGGGGAGTAAAGTTCAATATAGATTCAATATACTAGCCACACAATTTGATCCGAAATAAATCTGATACATAGATCTTTTGTCGGAATGTGTCAGCCAGCTCACTTGGCCCATAAAAAGAAATTCGTGCAGAGACTGGACAGAAAAAAAACCAACAAATTTCTATCTTATTATAAAAACAGAAACAATAATTTTTTCTTATGCCATGGAATATATTATAAACCCCCCGAAATATAATTTGAATGACCCACAAAAATATAAACTTGATATTATAATCACCGGTGTAATACATTTCTAATACAAATACAAGACATACATAAAAAAGTAAAGAGAATTTAATATATGTATGTTATTGGGCTTGAAACGATAGACACATTTATAAAGCCATATAGACTTAAACAAAGAGACAGTCTTTTAGATATGCTAATGGTAATGGGTGGGAACAGTTACTATTACAATTAACTAGGGAATAAAGGATAGGTCAAAAAAAATATCTCGAGCAAGCAAGCAAGCAAAAAAAAAAAAAAAAAAAACCCGCGAAAATCTTCTTTTGCAAGAAGTGTTTACATTATTTATATTATTAATTACTATAAAAGAACACACATGATTATGCAGTACAACATATAACACAGAAGACAAAATCCTTGAAAATGGTTATTTAGTTATATTCAAAAAATATCCTTAACAATTTACAAACTTTGTTTTGTATTTGTGACTTTACAAGTCAACTGTGAACAAAACCAGAATACACCATGTACACTGAAAAGAGCAAAATATAGACCATCGGGGCGTTGTCTCTATATTTAATCAATTCACAAACAATAAGTCTAATATTTACAGAGGATCATCCTGTAGATTTTACATGTACTTGCAACTAATTTCAGCAACTTTTTATCACTAACTTAGGCCAAGAAATTCTTTATACTCATATTCACTTGCGAAGTTAAAATGCATTATGATTCCACGAACATGTTTAAGATAAAGATATCTGTGGCATCAAAGAGATGAATACATATGTGATGAGAGGAATTTGAGCCACATATATCCTAAATATACACTCGAAAGTGTTCAAAATTTACCTAGATACGATTCTCATGTATCGTCAGAGTGTCAATCACACCAAAGTTGAAAAATACATATCATTTCATAGGAAGCTTTTTGTCGATGGATTTGTAAAAGAGATCATAGACGTTCTATTGAAAGGAAAAATCAATTTTAGAAACAATTATTGGATTATGACGTAATCACATTAACAGCGTGCTAAAATGTTTGATGATAATAAATGTACAGAAATATATAGATATTTTGGAGGAGGCGAAGACATAAATATAGAGCCAAAATATCTGAGATCAGATTTGAATTATTCAGTTTTATGATACAAATATTCCTGACAGGAATAAAGAGGCATAATGGCTTTTTCAAGATGAATTCAATGGTGTTCACTGTCCAAACATTGCGTGGCCTAAAAAGTAAGATATACTACTAAATAATCAGAAATTATAAAGAACCTGAAAGTAGACATGTACACATAGTTTCTTTTAATTCAAACTTTAAACAGCCCGCAATTGAATTTAATTAAATCCTACAAACCAAAAACGCTGCATTAAGTTGATACGATGATAAAAATATATTTAGTGGATTAAACAACTACTGTCTTATTGCAATTCTCCTTTTTCTTTGTAAAAAAATGGAAATTCAAACCTCATTTAATGTTTATTTCTCTTGTTTCCTTTTAATTTTTGAACTATTTAATACTTCATTACCACAATATTGTCTCAAACATACTGATAAGTTATTTTGGGAAGAAGTGACATAAATCTATCATTTTCACGAAAATATTTTATGACAAAGTTATATTAACCCACAATATTCTTTTGTAAAATATACCAATGAATACTAACATAATAGGGTTGATTGCCTTCTTATCTTGCATCGTCGATCAATAAAAAAACCGTCTGTCATAAAAAATATTAGTTACACACTATAAAGTAACTTTGACCATTTGTATAATGTTTTGCTAAAATTACATTGTCTGCTCTAAATCAAACTTTTGTAGTAGGTCTAATTGTATATAATCGCTGGATATATAATGACGAAAAAAACCCCCCACAATTTCTTTTATTCAGTTTAAATCAGATCTGGTAAAAATAAAGCTACCCTTTCCATTACTTGTAACATAATATTTAATCATGATACAAGGTCGCTTCAAATACATAGTTTTAAGGCAAATGTTGCTGGCGTCATTTACAAGTTAGATAAAAGTTCCACGAGCGTATAAAGCGTTGGGCTACTTTTTCTTTTTGTCGTGAAGGAGATATCCGGCTTAAAAACTATTGGCTTACGAGCTTGTTCGATTTTCTCACTAGCGTTTCTCACTTCGTCTTGCCTTCTGATTATCTACATAAAATAAAGCAAATACATCCACACTGAGTGGTTTTGGTTATGTTATTATGGTTTTGTAGCTGTTCCTATATCATATATACTTTGACAATATCTTGTCTTAAAAGGATGTGTAGTTTATATTATGGTCACGTATTTGATTTAAAAAAGTTAAAGAACTTGAAAATGCACCAGTAACCACACTGACATGTGTTTTTTTTTATTTCTCTCTCATTTTTAGAATATTATACGATAAATGCATTGCCTTGTACGTTATAATTATCTTTTACAATTTTAGAAATGCAGTCGAAGTTCAGTTGTGAGATTATTGTTTTACTCTCATCTGGAAAATAATTCGATTTCAAGATATTATTTCTTGATAATACTTTGGTACGAGATAAAGAACTTTTCATCATCACTCTCTTAAATGACATTTTTTTACTCAATTATTCTGATGTCAATAGTTTGCAATTTATTCTTTTTGTTTCTTTATTATAAAAAATACATATAATCTTCTTGTTCAATTGCACTAATCTCTAAATAGGCTTCCGCGTCCATTTTTCAAAGTAGAATTGTTTTTAAACCTATTGGTTTTGATTTTCTTGATTTGAATGTTTATATGAGATATGCAATAAATATACATTTTGTACGCATCTACGTTTTCGTTTCTGTTCATTTGCATGCGTCTTCCTTGTGGAACATTAGCTAATGTATGTCCTGTTTCATAAAATATATTATAATGTATGCTTCTTAAGTCCAGCCACAAACAATGGTGACCCATAATAAAGCTTATCAGAACTAATATTGCTATTTTTAGTGTACATGTTTGTCGTAAAGTAGTTTTCTCGTTGCGTCTGTAAACTCTATTCATTCATTTTATATCAATGCGAATAAAAAGCAATTCCATCTCAGTACAGTTTGTTAACAGAACTGACCGTTGTATTAGAAGTAATAGCAATGTAATGAAGACAAATACTATCCAATTCACAAGAATAGTTAACACTTTCTATCACTTAGTATCCTTTGTGTAATGTAATTGTAAATCCAAAATGTTGATGAAGAAATACCGGATACAATATACCATTATCTGTTGGTATCTAAAAATAAAGAGGTATTCTAAATGTCTTTCCATTATACTGGAAATATAGAAGATTTTTCACCGACAGTTTGTGCGATAACCAAAATTAACGGGTAGAAAAAATGTTGCGTATTAGGAAATATATACACGTGAATCATACTTAACGACAACAAATATCGGTTTCTAGCTCCACAATCAAATTTCCAAAGGATCAAAACATATGTGTAAGGTTCAAGTCTTAATTTGGGATATATATTGTTTAATTATTCAACAAATTTCAACCCTACATTGTCGACACAAGCATCTCGAGCTGATTTGTTATGAATAATAATGTTAGAGCTCAAGTTATTTTGTTTTAGCTAACTACAAACCCCCTCTTAGTAGACGTTACCTCCTTCAAAAGAAAAATAATACTTCAAAATGCTCTAATATGCTGGCATCCCTCATTTAAATTATTTCATAACTTCAATCATTTCAATCATACTTCATTCCACATATGAATCAAAAGTACACAACGTTTAACCCCACCCCACATCTCTCTCTCTCTCTCTCTCTCTCTCTCTCTCTCTCTCTCTCTCTCTCTCTCTCTCTCTCTCTATCACACACACACACACACACATAGAGACACACACATTGTTAGGTAAAGACTCGTTCAAAAGTAACAAAAGAAAAGAGTGGAGAAAACACTGTGAAAAGTTGTTCTCCGTGAGAACGATGTTAGAGTCTGAACATTTTAGGATGATAAAAACCTTTCAGGTACAAAGTCCTTAAAGTTTGAACCACAGCTTCACCTTTCAAAGAAATATAGTCTGACGGACAGTCTTCTGAACTCGGTGACAAGTTTGTTTGTTGTAAGCCCCCGAGAATCATTGAATTTTAAATTTTGAAACTTTGTTATGTGCCATCCGCTTTAAGTACATGACTTTTCTAAGTTCACTGTAGGAAAGTGCGTCTTTTGGGGATTATATTTTTCTTTTTGAAACATGATTATCGGCAACCTCCAAAAAAGAACTTTTTATATGCCCAGTATTTATCATCAATATCATCAAACGTGTCAGTGGCATGAAAATGTATTTTATTTACATCATCAAGGAAATGTCATGAATGAAATGTATCTCATCAAAATTATTGTTGCTTTTGAAAGTGATTTTCTCTCGTCAGTAAAAAAGAAATATTCTTTTAGTGCTGAGGCTATCATGTGATGTCAGTCGCTCACACCATATTCGAAATTTATAATATTACAAAAGATCTGTGGATTGTTATTATAGAATTATAGAGGCAATACTATCCATCATGGAATTGGTCAATCTGTAACACAGCAAAGTAGGGTTTCCTTTAACACTATTAACCTGAATGTATCAGATTGAACTAAGGGTTTAACATTTTTTTTCCATGTTTAAGTGATCGTAGTTTAAATCACCTACTAGACATACATTTTCATGCTTGGTTTTTATACCTGCCACAAAGACAGCATTTGCTAAGCTTTGGGGGTTTGAAGGAACATATAAAAATCCAGATATGTTTATGGAGGTAGAATTACATGAATATCAATGAAAAGCCACTGGCCACATATATTGTACAAATGTGTGATATTATAGTTATGAAAACGCATTTGTTATCTATGCACACCATAAAATGTTTAATTAGACTAAAAATCTTCTAATTAATCGGTAGTTTCCGCGTGCCAATAACATTTATGACATACATTAATCATTCTTATTCAACCTAATCATTTATGTGCTTAACATCCCCACGTAAACGTCAATGTGATATATCTTTTGATCGTGCTTTTGTACAGCAAATAGGGTGCACTGTGTTGCATAACCAAAAGAGTAATGATGGGACAAAAGTGTTCTTTCTTTTTCCGAAAGACCCTGTTTTCAAGAAAAAAGTGGACTGAAGCTGTGGAAATGAACAGGGAGAGGGACGGGAAATTTGTACCATTTATGCCAACAGCAATGTCCCACTTGTGCAATTGAAGACAGTTGCTTTTTACACCCTCCTTGGATGATGAAATCCATTGGTGTACAAATGAAACTGAATTTGCTAAAGACAGCAGTGCCTACAATTTCCCAGAGACTGTCAAATATAAGAAAAAAAGAAGCTTTTCTTCATTCTAGAAGTTTGGACCTCCCAAATCCCGTAGAAAGCTTTATGGTGCATATGCGTAAGTAAAATATATCCAATAAAGATTACAGTACAGTAATGTTACTGCAGATGAAAAATATTTATGTTTATAATAATCATAATACTTTTTGAACGTGCAGAGTGTAGACTTTGATCAAACTCTTTATTCAGCATTATTATAATAGGGTTTATAAAAGAAATATGAGGGATCAATCTAGGACGTTAACATTTATAGATGTACAAGCCCGTAGAATCAGTTATATAATACAAAACATATGACGAACAACAGCCCTTTCAAGCGCACTGGATCCAGCAAGGGATTACGTGTGTCAGTGATTGATTGGGATAGATGCAATAAACTGATGACGAACAGTGCAAATCTAGTATCTAACTATCCTGAGCGCTTTCGACTCTTGAAGAGTCTTTTTCAAAGGCATGACAAATGTCAGATAACAAACTCTCAAAAGAGATGGGAATATCTCTAGAATGCTTTAATACACATGTCATTCACGCATGCTACGCTATAAGGTGCAAAATGACCAAGACTGTATTGTATCCATGTTAACTATACGACAGTATCTCGCAAATAAAAATTATTATTTGAAAATACATTCACTGTGAGTAAAAATGATAATCTTTGCGCAAGCATGGATTACAAAAGTATTATTAAAAGCAAGTTATTGCTTTGTTTAATATCTACCCTGTAAAAATCAATGCCAATTTGTATTAATTATAATTACATATAAAAAAAAACAATTAGAAGCCTGGGTGATGAATAAATACAACCGGAAGTGAGCAATAAACGCACTGCTTAAACTTACCTGCAGGATACAAAGGTTATTTTATTATAAACAAGCCAACCACGCAAACTGACTTTGGATTCTATTAAACGTGCCAATTTTTTTTTTGTTACAAAGTCGGTCGATATAGGGAAGCCAACATTGATTAATCTTTATAAATATTAACGGGATTTTAAAAAAAAGTTGAAACAATGGAACTGTTTTGAAAGCGGAACAATCTAGTGCGTCGTGATCGTATCGAAATAAGGCTGAACAGTAAATTAGTTTTCCATAGTTTCATCTTAATGTTCCCTATCTAAAGTTTATAGTGTTTTATATTTCGACACAAGAATCATGTAACTTGTCTTGTAGGGATAAATGTAAGTCATTTCCAGTTGGCGTCCTCTATACGTGGAAAATCATAGCCAAGTCGAAGTAACAGCGTTGTATACTTCTATTTCGAGTATTTAATTTATTGTTTCTTCTTTAGACTTTTTTAATTTTTTTTGTGCGAGTATAACTACTTTTAATCATGCAAATATGATGTAAAGATAAAAATGATAGGGTATGGCCCGTGACCTTTAAGTTTGGTTACAGTTTAAGCTTTGAATTCGCCGGAAAGCGAGGTCAGATCCATAGTAAACAAGTATACCTCCTCTATTTCAATGGATGTCTTTCCTTTCAAGATTGTAGTCTTTGACCTTAAATCTAAGCTTAAGAAGTGTCAGTTTTAGTCTCTGATAACACAAAAATATACCAGTTTGTGCTGCAGGACTCACGGTAGTAATTAGTAATTCAGTTCCCATAGTAAACCTATGCAAAAACCACGATATTAAAAGTTCAATAACTTAAAGGGGCCCCGAGTAGCCTAGTGGTCTAAAGCGCTGTCCGTTACGGATCACTGCCATCTCACCTCTGTCTGCGTGGGTTCGAGTCTAGGATTCGGCGAATGTGAATATGTAAGAAAGTTTGCCAGTAGCTTCTCGTGGGTCTGTGGTTCTTTCCGGTGATTTCCCGGTGTCTTCCTCCACCATTAATACTGGGCGCCATGAATAGTCTATCGTGTGCTGAAAAACGGCGTTAAGTCCAACAACAACAACATCAATAACTTAAATATTTGAGTGCTCATGGTCAAACATATATTTATCAGTAGAGATGAAACCTGGATATCATTTTCTGTGTAGAGAAAAGAATATGAGCCGTGGCATTTCTGGACCTGCATGTGTTTGAAACATGTGCTTTAAATTCCACACCAAAGAGTCAGGTGCTAATTTTAGTAATGAGTGTTCCAAACTCAAGTCTGTTAAAGGACAAAAATTCCAACAATAAAACAATGTCTCTAATTTTTTCACTTACTACAAGGTTAAGCTCACAAAAGATTCTTTTTTTCTAAAACATAACTTACATTATTATTATTAACCAATCCTGGCAAGCCAAACCCTCTGTACTGTAGCCAATACTCTATTTAATGCACATCCATATCCAGCCTGTTTCCCATGGTAACATACAATTAGTACCGTGTGTCCGGCAGGTAGTGGTCTAATGCTAATTAAAAGAAATGTTAGAACGCAATAAAGAAGTGAGGGTCGCTTGCTACTCAGATGCGGGAGGGAAAAAGGAAAATAGCGAGCGCAAATAAAAGAAAGCCCAAAATAAATAATAGAACCCCATTTCCACAGCACTTTTCCGCTTCCTGTTAGACCAACAAGTAGATCTCCACTTTTTTCTGACATTATTGGTAGCAGTATTTCAGAAGGAAAAAACCCGCAGAGATCTACATGTTGGTCTACCCTGCTTGTAGGATAGATACATCATCGTTATATTTATACCTTAAACTATTTATATATCGGGCGTTTATATATCGGGCGTCTTGTGTTTGACTTAACGAAGATACGAGTTCTGAACATAGGCTTGAATCTGCATTCGTGCTTGTGTTTTCGTTTGTATTCTGTGTGTTATGGAAATCCGTAAGGGGGAATAACTCCTATGATCAGTAATGTGAAACGTAGTTAAACAATGTAGAGTAAACTCCACTAGTGACGAAATTGTTAGTAATCCGAAGTCCTTTTGTGAAGTTTGGCAGGGAGCATTTTGAATATGTCAAGGGGTCATAATTAAATTTTCCAGTGAAAAATTCATAAATTCATAATTGTGCGATGTGAACACTTCTGCACATTGCGTCTGATACCACAGATCACATATGTAGCAAGCAATGCTGTTTTTTTTTAATCTCTTACTGAACAGATAAATGTTTAAAAAGTTTAAAGAGAACAAAATTACAAATCTTTCAACAAAGTTTTAAAACTTACTACTTTGCGGTACATTTTAGTTATATGGTCTGTTGTGAAACAACACGTGGTTGTTTTTTTTTTTGTGGTGTTCCTTAGGGAGGGAAGAGTGTGCATATGCCCCAATAATGCTGGTGGTTTAATTTGAACAAAATCTATTTAATAGAAACCCACATGCCAAATTTGATAAAAAAAACCTGTTGATGCCCTCGTGATGGGAGGGGGTAGTAGCACAATCAACCAACCAGAACACATATGCAATATGCATGAGACGCCAGATGTCTCGCTTGTTTTACTGACATGTAAGTTATACATTCATGACGCTAACAAATAAGTTCTTATCTTGTATACACCGCAGCAAATAGTACCCTTCCAATACCAGATAACCGAACACAAGTTTTGCCAGGAAGCTGTCCATTTTAGAATGGCTTCCTGGCCAAAAAGCCTGTAATTCAAAATAGCTGCCCAACCAAACCAGGTGTTGATTGGACATTGAGAAATACATACACATATAACCCACGTCAATTATATAAGCTTGCTATTGCGCAAAGTGGATTATAAAAGCAGAAAATGATTATATCTACATATCTGTCTATCAGAATCTAAGAATAAAAACGAATGTTTGGAGGAATTATTTTGGAAGTGGGGGATACACATTTATAAGGAGAGACCTTTGCATTTTAAATTTGAATGGTCAAATAAGCCTACATTCAGATATTACGCCGCAAGTGTTACATTCTTTAAGTTATTTTAGTTTGGAAGGAGTTGATGGGAGAAGTTGTGCGTTGATGGGTTAAATCAGTGAGTACACGATGCTTCGTGTGCCATTTGTTTAATATCGCGACATTTTAGTGCCATAGATGGTATGGATACAATGGTATTAACCATTTTATTGGCATTTAATACACTCGTTTCGTTTCCAACTTGCTGATAGTTTATATAGAACAATGATATAGAACTGTTTTTTTTTTGTTTAAATAACAATCCTACTTGCCGTTGTCTTTATATGTCCGTAGGGACGTGTATATGCATAGTCTAGTTGCGTTCACAGTGATGAATATAAAAACAGGATGCATTACTGAATAGGAGTAATTTAAGGCTGATCAGGATATGTTTGTAATTTTTGTCATAGCCAAGTGATGAGCTTTTGATTAAGCTTAATATAAACAAGATAAGGAATACAAAGTTCTTAATGTCATTTACAGGTTTTCCCAACTTAAACTCCTTTACTAAAATTGTTTTTGCACTTTCAAAAAAATAAAGAATACAATTTTATTAAAATTTTTAATCCTTGCTATTTGTGATTGTTCACAGGAAATAATTTCGTAAAAAAATATTTTTAAACACTGATGAAAAAAAACCCCCACAAGTTTCTCTAGTTGTCGCGAATGCATCATCTTTTATAGCTAACCATTTCACAAATTGATTTACGAAATAAACTCAATCGAAAATCCTCACTCGAATGGTATGCTTTTCTTTATTGAATGAGTGATTTTTTTTCCTAAATGACTGATACGATCTCAGCATTCTGGAATCAAGTGTTTTTACTTAACGAATCCTATCAAGTCAAAGAGGGACTCGGATTGAGTGTGTGTGTGTGTGTGTGTGTGTGTGTGTGTGTGTGTGTGTGTGTGTGTGTGTGTGATTCAGATTTTTGACGTAGCTTTTAACAATTTCTCAGTTATATCGCTATGATGTCTGCAGTGTGGCAGTTTATAGTGATGTCTAGCACTGGGGCATCATACCGCCGATATGTAGCATGATGTCCCACTCAGTCACATTATGCTGACACCAAGCCTACCAGTCCTAACACTAACCTCTTAATGCTTAGCGCCAAGCGAGGCAGCTGTTAGTACCATTTTTGTAAGTCTTTGGTATGACTCGACCGGAGATCAAACCCACGACCTCCCACGTCCGAGGCGGAAGCTCTAACCACTCGGATCGAAGTCGAGTCCAGAATGGGTGAAGACCTAAATGAACATGCAGGACCCACAAACAGGCGATCTGAAGACAGATTACCATGCCTTTGTTCAACGACAAGTACGAAATCACTGATAATATTTTGACACAGTTCGAAAAGTTGGCACTGGTTCATCAGATACCCAAAGACAAATTGGTTTTCAGCATGTCAGCATTCTGACAGGGAGTCGCTTAAGATATCTAACGTAATATGACATCGAACAATGTGGACGACTACGACGCCCTGAAGAAAGCACTGCTACGGTAATATGAGATGTCGGCTGAAAGTTTCCGAAAATTCTTGAAAGAGTCGTTGAAAAGAACCACCGAAACGCAGGTGCAATTTCAGGCGGGTACTTTTGATAGGTGGATTAAAAATGACAGCATAGGCTAAGCGATCTTTAAAGTATTTAAGTACGTATCGGAAAGAATTAATTGTGTACTTAGCGAGGCGTGATTTGTCAACCTTCGAAGAAACAGTGAAGTTGACGAATACCACAGTAGCATCGGTAAATGGTGAGATGGCAACCGTGCAGTATTATACCGGTTGTAGTTACTTGACCTTGGTAGTAAGTATGTCTAGCCTGAGGATTATACAGGCGAGACGGCCGAAGTCCAGTTTGCTAATAGGACTAAAGATTCACTCCCGGGCGCGAACATTGATCAAGATTCGCCGTATATGAAAGGGCGAATCGAAGAAGCAAATTTGATGGAATTGTCTCAAGACGTGACTCTAGAGTATGTGTATGTGTTTCGACAGCCAGATCATATGTGCTCGTGGGGTGTGTTGAGATGAGGGTTGTGAATAGAAAGTCAGTGCCAAAGCCGCTGAGACTCACAACTTTGCTCATAGGCAGTTTGCTACCTGGTGAGTTGGGAAAACTTCAATAGGAAATGTTTCTCTCAACAAGTTACCCAGATATGCAAAGGACGGGTCGTAAGGAAATTGTCAGACGGCTAGCTGGAGTTCGCGTTTGAATGAAATATTTGGTACTACCAGTACGCCAGGGAAAAGGGCCAGATACGTTCAAACAAGTCAGAAGTGATAGTCTGGAACATAAGGGTTTACTTTGAAGCCACATGTGCGTGGCGAAGACCAGATATAGGCTGGTGAGCATGAGGATAGGTGGTTTTGCTTGATGTGTCACAAGTATCAGCGGGTGGCACCTAAGACCACCCATCATCCAGTGCCTTCATAAACCACCTCACTGATTGATGAACCCTTCTCGGGTGTGCCACTGGATCTGTCAGGTCCGATAAAAGCCTGCATCAAAGTGCGGAAATCGTTCCTTATTATCGATATTTGATTACGCCACCTGATACGTTATTCTAAATCTCTGCTCAGGTCTCTCTTGCGTTAAAGAACATCGACTCAGTTACCGTACCTGATATTACAGTTGATATTAGGTCACTATGCCTGGAAATATTATGCCAATCAACTGTTAGTTAGCAAAATATTGTACTTATCTTATCGATATAAACATAACGGCTAATTGGATTTTTAAAAAAATATATTTAGTCATGTTATTTTTACGAGAAAGTGTACCATTAAAATGTCATGTTCAATTTTATATTATTTTTACAATTGATTCAACTTATATTCTACATACGACGGCTCGAGTTGTTCCATTCTATATCTCTGCTCAGGTCTCTGATTATTCCACCATTAATATCATAATAAATTTTATTATGTACTCAATCTGGGTAATAACAATGTTGTCGATAATACTCAAGATAACGATAATCACAACCACACCACGTAACAACGTTCAATGTCAACTATTTCAGTAACGGGAGTAGTTTTTTTGGGGGTGGGATGGAGGTGTTTTTTAAATTTGATTAAACATAACTTGATAGCGCGATTATTCAGTCTATTTGGATCCTCACATATCTATATGCCTCTGAGTACTCCAAACTTAAGGGTCATAAGAAGCATATGTTACATTTAGCAGGGCTAAAGAAGGAATTGCACCCCCTCATTAGGCATATACATTTAGGCTTTCAGACAGAACAGCTTGTGCACTAGCGCATGTTTTTACCGATTGTCCATGGATTTGTCCACAGCAGTTATTTCCGTCTTCATGCTTGTAATTTTACATTATTTTCTTTCATTTATACAAACAGTGATATATTTTAATCCGTTCATACATATAAATGGTTATATATCTGAATAATATCTTAATAAAATCGTTGTTTTTCAGGACAAAGAAGGACGAGAAAAGACGAGTAATATACAACTGCCAGATGTACTTATACGAATTCCTACTGCAATTGCTGATAATATCGTTACTTTTACTGATCAGGGCAAAATACAAGATTCCGGTAAGTCAGTTAACGATTATGTCAGGAAGGCTGGCGATTCATTTAGTGGAAATATTATTATGAACAGAAATAAAATTACAGATCTTGGAAATCCAACCACAGATAATGATGCTGCAACAACAAAAAAATACGTCGATGATCAAGAATCTCAGTAGTACTATCCAACGGTGGTATAATGTGTGCATTTCTCAACATGAATAATAATGGCAGTAATAATCTCACATTATGTAGAACAAAGGTACAATTTGCCTGTTATTATAGTCTATTTTAAAAGCAGTTATATTCATGATCTATTGCTTTTCAGGAAAACCAAATAAAACCAAAAGTAATAGGCATGCTTTGAAGAACATATTGTCAAGTGCGTATAATTATTGTTTGATTTACATACATAACATTTATGAGGGTAAACAAATTAAAAGAAAGCATCAGTCCAAAATTTCTATGAAAGGAAGCATCAGTCAATAATTTCTGTGTTCAAAATTGTCACTATCATAGCAGGATTTATGCATAAAAATTATTTTCTTCAGTGACAATAAAAACAATTACAATGGGGATTGTACATCAATATATATGTCATTATGAAATAAATTAACCATATAATTATATATTACATCAAAATGTACAAAAGGAGAAAGATATCCAATTAAACGTTTTCTCATCTATGTTTACAATAATAATCATTATTAACTTATTTATTTCCATGTCTAGATAACCAGACAAGTTGTACATGCCATAGAAGATTAATAGAAATAGAAGAGGAGAAGTTGAAGTTAAAAAAAAGAAAACTGGAAAGTATGGAGAAAATGTACCAGTTGAAGAAGAGAAAATATGACACAATGTCATACTTATCTATGTCACCAGTTATAAACTTAATGAATGCTTAAAACATGTTAAGTTAATAAATTCTTTCTATGTAGAGAATATTGAAGTAATTATTTGGAAAATCATTAATTTGGTGAAATGTACATATGCTTATCAGCATTAAACCACAAGAATCATACAAATATTACAATGACGTTATCACCGTTTTACATAATACTGATCGCAGATTCTTCACAGTATAGAAAATATTTTTCAAAATCGTAATAATAGCTTTTGTCTGATAATGTTTCCACTTTCACTGACAAGGTCATTAAATACCACATCATTATCATTCTCTTCATTGTCATCAATGTCATAACCTAATGGTAATTTTTCATCAATGACCAAATTATGCAATTTAAATACAGCTGTTATAATCTTCACACACTTTGGGGGCTGAAATGGCAGATGTCCACCTGTTTTATGGATACACCTATAAATGAAATAAAACAAAACTTGACATCTATAATAAATAATGATAAACCCAATTTTCCATTGATACGATTCAGTCAGAATTAGTTACTGTTGTAATTTTTTAAAAAAGTATAATTTAAAATTATAATATGCTTGAAATAATTAGGCAAAATAAATATTAGGACATCAAATATATATATATATATATATATATATATATATATATATATATATATATATATATATATATATATATATATATATATATATATAATTCTACTGATAGAAACATTATATAACCTCATTTATAGGAGATTTAGCTGATGACAGTTTCTGCAGCATAACTTTTCCAACATTTTGTTGAAATTCAATACATGTATGTGCACATTTCTTTACTTATTTCACTTTATATTCTGGCATTCAATGGCATTTACAGGAGTTATGAACCCGGACAGTATGTCCCTCTTGTATTCTGTTTCTAAATTTAATCTAATTTCTTTGATTATAAGTGTTTTATTTCAACAAAATTTAGTTTTCATTAAGATTTCATCATCAAAATTTAATTCTGTGCAATCTTTCTGCAGATGGGTGTATTATTTCAGATATTTTAAAACAGCCATTAAAACTATTGGAGAACACATATAACTATACATAAATCTTGATTTGCACACTCTAAATGCCCTCTCCACTGTAACTCTTGTTTTTGAGTGGGCATCATTATACCTTTCTTCTGCCACTGTATTAGGTCGGATAATTGGAATCATTAGCCAGGGCATTAGAGGGTACCCTGAGTCACCGACAAGCCACCCGTTTCCATGGTTATCCTATTGCTCATGCAAACCTGAATTCTTCAGCATAAATGAATCATGAACTGATCCTGGCCATTTACAGACTAAGTTGATAAATCTGAAGAAGAAGAAGATATATATATATATATATATATATATATATATATATATATATATATATATATATATATATATATATATATATATATATATATATATATATATATATATATATATATATATATATATATGATAATTACCATTTCACATACAATAGAGAAGATGCATCTGAAAAAAATTTTCATACCATAAATTCTCTTTTTATTTATTAATATTTATATATTTATATGTGAGTGTGAATGCGATATTGTTAATGAATTAGTTTTTTTACTGTAAGTTATCATTTGAAATTTAATTACTTTCATAAGAAATTACAAGTTCCAAATACAAAAATCAGTATTTTATTAACTTATTTGTATGTACTATAAATGATATTTAATACCTTAAATCAGCATTGACCACTGCTTGTACATTTATGGCATGGAAACCTTTCCTGCAAACATAAATAGTTTCATCCTCCATGGGAGCAATTATTGGTATCAGTGTCCCATCAATGGCTCCTAGTTCATTTGGAAATCTGGCTATCTTATAAAATCCTTTCTTTGTTCTTCTTTTTTCTGTATCAGAGAAAGGGAATTTGAGGTTGATTAAATTTTTGTTTATGGATAATACAACAGCATTAATAACTCTACATGACGAAGATCTTGAAATTCCATGGAGATAACTGACTTCAGATAGAAAGTCTCCCTTTGCTAGATATCTCAGCATTACCAGTACCTTAAAAAATTTATAAAAGAAAGTAATGAAAATATATTATTTATTTTTTTAAAGTTATTTGGATTAAATGACTAAATAATATAATTCCAACCACCATTTTATAAAAAGAATTATAATCATTTTTTTTTCAATGCATCAACATGAAAATATGTTAAATATTATGTTTATCAGATGAAGATGAAAAATAAATAAATCTTGCCATTGTAAATTTATTGAATCTTAACTTTGTATGTTATTGCAGGATAAAATAAAGTGGAGCAGTTGTGTAGTATACATCCGTTGTTGCATCATATGAATGAATGTTTTATTAAGATGCTAATAACCTGATAAATTTAAAAAAATTCAATGAATTATAACTATGAATAACTTTTAAATGAAATAAAAAAGTAATGTGTAATTTTATATGTAATATGTCTGATGTAGTAGTACTGTTATATATGCATTGTTTCATTTGTACATGTATGTACTGTTATATCTGAATTGTTTCATTTGTACATATATGTCATGTATGTATGTATGTATGTATGTATGTATGTATGTATGTATGTATGTATGTATGTATGTATGTATGTATGTATGTATGTATGTATGTATGTATGTATGTATGTATGTATGTATGTATGTATGTATGTATGTATGTATGTATGTATGTATGTATGTATGTATGTATGTATGCCTGCATGCATGCATGCATGCATGTATGTATGTATGTACATCTGTAATTATGTATGTATATATGCATGTATGTATAGATGCATGTATGCATGTATGTATGTATTTGTGTGTGTATGTTTATGTATGTATGTGTGTGCATGCATGCATGTATTTAAGTGTGTACACATAGTGATAGAGAGAAGGTAATTTAGTTGGATATATTTATGATGTACAATTCAGGTGATGTTTAATTAAAAAAAAATAGTAGTACAACATTACATTGGAAATGTATATTAATTGTATTAAATGGTCAAAAGTGACAAATCAGTGGGGTATTTTGGTACAAACAATACTGTCATCAACAATCATATATGTATACAGTTAATAAATGATTCGTGATTGCAAAGTTTTTTGATCATGTCTAAATAAAATAGCTATTCATCTAACCTGGTTTAGTGTGAATTACTGGTCATTGCTCCACTGTAATATCTGCTGCATGATAGATAATTTAAATTGTCACTCTGTTAGATATTGTCAATAGAGTTTTTATAAGTAGGCATGGTGTTTGCATGCCAGGACCATGTAGTGTCTGCTACGGTAACATATGATTAACAATTGTTCCTCTGATAGACAGTAACTATAACTCTGGTAACACAGCATGTTGTTGATTTAAGTGGTCAATGGGCCCATATCACATGATATATGTTTGGCATTTTTCCTGTGATGTACAGTGTAAAGGGAGTTTGGATAACCCTGGCAGGTGTTGATTTGATTGGTAAATTGGCAAAAAGTATGCTTCACTTTTGATTTGCAAAAAATACTAGTAATAGAACCTGGTTAAAAAAAGTGTTTTAATATAAAAGATTTAATAACTCAAGTTGTACATTATGTACAAAAAAACCCACCCACATAAACTGCCCTCACACTTACACTCATCATAAAGAAATAGATGTACAGAATGATTCATTTGAAAGGATTTTTTTTGCTTATATTTATGACTATTTTTTTTTTCATTTTAGTATCCAGCCATACAAGTTAATCGCTAATATTGGTGCAATTTTGAAAATTATGAAAGAAATATTTTTTACATTTATAGAATAAATACACTAAAATTAAATGAATCTTTTTATTGCATGAAAGTTTTCAGGAAATTGCGTTACCAATTTACGAGTTTAAAATGCTTAAATTAATCTTAAATTAAATTTGTAAGATAATCAAAGGTGAAAAATTTTTCTAAGTGAAATAATATAATTATACAGGTTATGGTGTAAAGCAATGAACACTATTGAATAATTGAGCCAAATACTTATAGCACCCCCTCATAGAGCCTCTAAGAAATCAAGACGGGTGAAACAACTTATTAAGGGCATTCATACCTCTTATTGGTAGTCAGAAAGTAGCGCCAGTCACCAAAAAAGAAAAAAAAACAACAAAAAACCCACTAAAAACAAAACAACAAACAAACAAACAAATAAATAAACGGTTTATTAATGAAACTTTGAAAATATTTATCAAATGATATTAAAATCAGCTATAGTATACTTTTATATTACATACGTTGTTTAGTTTTGTGACATTTTTTTCCTCTCCCACGACAAGGTCACACTCCTTTGCTATTAACTTAAACTATCTTCAAAAAGTTTTGTTTAGTAATTTTATATTTATGATACATAATTATACATGGCCATGGGGTTTGTATCATTGGAATTGCCTGGAAATTGTATGTTTACCTCTGTTGTAAAATGACATCAGTGCATTTGAAAAGAAAATAATTTCATGGGGAGACACCTTTAACAGCTTCAACACTCAAAAATATAAAGACCTAATTTCCAACGTTACATCAAAATGAAATTTAAAGGGAATTTTATGTTATTGATATATTACTAAATATATATTTTTTGATATTTTAGTTGTAAGTTATTGCTATTATTTCAAACACGCCGATGTAAAATGAGAATTCATTTAAAATATTACCCCCTCTTACCCTCGCCAGTTAGCAGATTCTCATTGGGCAAGTAAATACTATTTTTAACAAGGTATTTCCGAGCGAGATATTTAAATTTGAATTGTGCAAGCAATAGTTCGATGTTACAAACCTGAATGTATGCTGGTATTGGATGAGATCTCAGCGTTGGTCTTTGTACATCATCTCTCACCAAATCTGTCAGTTGCAGAATAATATATCTTGGAAAACGATATCTTGACATTAAATTTCGGTCATCCAAATTATCAAGGACCCGTGTTCTGTCGCGGAATACACGTTGGCGTTGCAAACTTCGTTGGGCATTTTGTTGTTGAATAAGTCCGATGATAATAAAAGCCGCCATTTTTTATTTACGCAAAACTTACGCCAGCTAGGTGCTTGCCTAGTTACGCCAGTATTTACGTTAATGCGTAGCTTACGGAACTTTAGTGAAACGGGAAAATTCTGCTTGCACAAGGCACTTGGCGTAACATACGACAGACATACTTTACGCACAGCTTACGCAATTTAGTGAAACGGGCCCCAGCAGATTAAACTATCGTGTACACAGTTGCATATGAATCTGGTACATGGTGGCAGCAAAACAACACTCTCAAACATATCGCAGAGATCACTGGTGTCTATAGACTGTTTAACTTTGTAAAATTTAGTATTTATACTACAACATTTCCATGGCGTCATCATTCAACCGATATTTTCTCTGAAACTGTATCTATAACATTAAGTAAAGATACAGAAGAAACATTTATGCTGATAGCGGATGATGAAAAATGAACTGCTGATACTTACTGGTGGTGTCTGGAATTCGCTGAAATACCACAAATAATTACGTAACGTCATATTATAATGAATCAAATGACTCCGTCATCTATCGACGTTCACGGTCACAGATATAATCAAGCATGTGAATGTCTGACCAAACTAAAAAATACCATCGACAATTATACAGTGAAGTAAAAAATATCGTAGATGTATGGTTGTCATTAACATAATTGTTTACTCAGTTGCTGCTTTTGTTGCTGAAGCCGGATTAATATTATCAACATTAACAATGGCAGCTCCAGCAATTATAACAATTATTGTTTCAACTTCAACGACTATAGCAGGTATTCTTAGTATTATTGCTAAAAAGATAGCTGCATGTGCAAATGATAAATTGCGTGAGTATATGATAAAATTACACACAGCAACAGCAACCAACTCTAAACTATCTGGGTATATTTCCACATATTTCAGTGATGGTAAAATATATGACGAGGAGTTCACAACGATAATGAAAACCTACGATGAAGCATTCAGAATCGTTAGTGATTCTGGTGACAATAACCAAAGTAAAATAAACGGAGAATTAAACAATAACAATAATAATAATGTCTGCATCTGAACATCGTTCGGAGATTGAATCGAGAGAGTTATTAAAGCAGATCGTCACTAATACAACACCGTCAAAAACTATGATGATATCAATAAGTTCGACCAATCCTAAATTCAGCGTTAACTTTCCAACCGCAATTCCAGTAAAAGAGATAACATTAGCTCAGTTACGGGTTTATTATAGCTGGCCTAATATTAGATGAAAACAATTTGGTGGACTACAGCCAAATAAATCAACAGTATTTGCAAACAAGAATAAATCTGACGGAGCTTCTGATTGGGAAGTAATTAGTATTCCAATTGGCAGTCATCAAATAGAGCAAATCAATGAAGAATTACAGCGCAGAATTAAATCTCTTACAGGAAAAGAATGAAAGATAGCAATTATTGTTTATGAACGAACCTTATCGTCGGTGATTGAAATAACTTTCCATGATTATGCTGTAGATATTTATCAATGTTCGATTAAATCAGTACTAGGTTGGCCTGAAGTTCCACCAGCTTATCAGGATCTAAGAGAGCCACAGCGATCTGATTTCATCATAGATGTTAAGAAATTTATACAACTTCCAGAATATAGAAAACCGTATCCATTTATAGAGATTACGCATGCTTATCGTAGTTATACACATTATGCTTATTTTATAAATTTCATTCAAGGTAAGAAAGGTACAACAATATTATCAACACTTAATGTCGAAGAAATTGACTCAAGATCAAGACCAATTAAATCTGAACATGAGCGCGTCTTAAATGATCTCAGAAATTTATTTTCCAGCATCAACACCTTTTATAACGATGATTTAAAATCCAGATAATTGAAACAATACAGCATCTAAATAAAGTTGCAGCAGACTTAGAATATGGAAATAAGACTATCGTTGACAGAGAAAAAAACATTAGACGCACCGGCAGATAGATTTTCTAGTTCTTACATAGTTAATTAAGATGACCCAATTCAACGTGTAAGTCATAAGCGATTATTTACAACAGTATTTCTGAAACATTAAGGAATTACAGAAGAACAACTACCAACATTTATATTTCCTGGATTTAAGTCTGAGGAGCTAAAGAAATCAGTTAGTGATCTTATTGATGAACACTTTAAAAGAATATGTGATTCATGGAAAAAATTAATCCCGCCTCCAACAATTCTCAGATATAATAATGACCCATTTAGAACAGGTCGTCATATTTCACATAATATTTTTAATATAACATTAACCATCGCTCTGAATCTGGTATGCGATATAATTGACAGTAGTTACCAAGTAGATCTTTCAAAGTCTAACCAGGCCCAGCAGGGATATGTATTATATTCATCTAGTATTCAAGCGCCGCCTGGGTCGCTCACTGTATCTGAACCAATAAATCAAGTCTATCTGCGTGTACATAATCCATTATTGTGAAGAATGAATGTCAAACTCACAAATCAGGATGGCAATACTGTGGACCTTAGGGGGTTGACGTTATATATTAATTTGTACATACGCTCGTAAATATTATAATTAGGAGGGAAAAATATAGATTTTTGAAGTTTGAATGTCAATTATTTTTATTTTAAATAAATAAATGTAAAATATCTATATCTATCTCTCTCTCTCTCTCTCTCTCTCTCTCTCTCTCTCTATATATATATATATATATATATATATATATATATATATATATATAGTTAGAATATTAATGATATTTTTTCTGCTATTAATAATTAAAGCTTTAAGTAAAAAAAGTGATCTCATGATCTTGATCCTGACAAGATTATCATTACCGCAGAGAAAATTTCAAATAAATTCACATTACCTTCGAGTTACTGATTCATGAAATCCATTTATAATTCTATCTTAGAATCCTTGGCAATGGTAAACGGCACACTGGTGAAGCTTTTTGCACCTCTTGCACGTTCAATCGAAAAGATAAAAAGTGCATTGTCTCACGAATACGAAAGAAAAAATATGATAGAGAATTGTGTAATGCAATTGAGAAAGATTGTGTTATTTGATTCTGTGATAAATGACAGTGAAACGGTTGACAGCGAAAGTGAATGTGGACCCATAACTGTAGTTGTGGCTAAACAAAACCCTTGGCAAGATTGACAGAGTCGAACTATATACAGTAGAAAGAAAATATTTATTTATTGTTTTGAGTTAAGAGTGCACAATTATTAGACGTATTCAAAATATAATCCATTGACCATATTTTTTTGAAAATGCAGATTTTTTTATATGATCAGCTACACGTTTTAGGGATTGTGGGTGTATATCAGAATATCTGGAAGCTGCATTAATTGATGGGAAAGTTATTTCTTGGTCCGTTTCTGCATTTATGGATTTAATCGTTCTCTTTTTAAATTCTTTACACCTTTCTGTATTACAACGTCTGGAATTCTGACTGCGTAATAGCTTGCATGTTAGATAAATGGTTATTTTGGAGAACCCCATCAGGTAGGTGATCAATTACAAGCCCATCTTTAACAACTCCATGGAAACAATCAAACATGAACCTATGTAATAGATGTCTTTTTTCCAATATTAAATCTAAGATATCCAGTATTTATCAAGACTGCAGACTGGTTGTTTTAAATCTGCAGTTTTTATTCACACCAAATTGTGACGTCTCGTAATTTGTATATATCGGATGTCTCACAAATTCTTTTTGCTCCATTTATATAATATCATTTGTTTAAATTATTATTTTGAAATCTGGTCAGATAATCCATTTCTTTATTTATAGAAGATTTACCTGACAGACTACTAGAATAAAAATTTAGTGTTTCGATGCAAGATATAGCTTTAACGACGAATGCGGATATAACTAAATGTATCCGTAAAGCCAAAACGGAATTTGGTGACGATGGTGCCGCTCATGTGTGGTCAACATTCAGAATTGGAACTACTGTTAATAGTATGAATGACGAACGAGGAAAAGTAGTTATTAACCACCTTGATAATTAAAAATATTTTATTTTGATAAAATTTATTGTAAAGACAGATGACTGACAATATCTGTATAATTCGTGATAAAAGAAATCCCGTTCATGTACAGTCGGGAAATAATATCGTTTCATTAAATAATAAATCTATGCCTGGAATACTGACTGGTATTGATAGGCCATATTTTGAATAAGGCTACCGAGTAACTGTTGTTGTCTACGCAATTTATTCGCTGAATGATAAACCTAACGTTGCTAATCTCAAACCAATGAGTTAGTCAGAGTCAAGAACAAACTATGTAGCTGAACGGGTAACAAAACATTTCACAAATGCGATACGTGGTAATGTCTTAACAGATTTACGACGTAAAAAAGTATGTAAATGGGCAGAAACTGTCAAAGATTTTGGTGCATCTATTAAAAATGTTGCGAAAACTAGGAAAGTGATTAAGATTTCCAATAACAGTAAAAACACTAAGCGGAGAGATATTATACGAACGAAAAATGGAAGCTCTATAACGATCATTGATCAAAATGCAGATGCATGACTGATGCTGTAACAATATTCCCAAGAGACAGAGTTGTTAAATTTTATAATGTTCACGTATTTTTTTTAAATCAAAAATATCAGTAAAAGTTACACTGCATCTGTTTTGGTTATTTCAAAGTTGGGAACACGATTATCATGATCAGTTTGTAGGACCTAATGGTGATATTTACCGTACAGAATCTTATTATGAAGAAATGAGAAATCTTGCACTAAAATATACTTCTGACGATTTCAAAGTTTGACAACTACTGAACAATTGTTTTACCGTATCATCGGTCGCGGCCCATTTCGCTCAGAAGAAAATTAATGGAAACCGACAAGATTGGAATTTATTTAAGATATACAAAAAGTTGCACGGAATATGGGAACGGTGCATTATGGAATACAAAATACGATTATAATGATGTTATCTCCCTCGATATGGTTGCATGTTATCCTGGGAGTTTTCTTGGATATGGTGAATTTTCTAAATACTTTGACGGACTCGTACACCCTACACATGAGACGACCATAGTTTCGATAAAAGGTCCAATACCAGATTTTGACTTAACCGGATTTGTATGTATAGAATCATCAGAGTTCGCAGAAGATCTCCATCTGATTACTTATGTTTGGTTTGAAAGACATTTTTCTGAAAAAATATTGGACTCCAATATTGCTATTAAGATATATGTTTGATGTTGGAATCTTAATATCGCTGAGGGTAAATGAAGCAATTATATCTTATAGTCCACAAAAGCAAGTTTGGTTACCAGAACCGGATAGATTTAATATAGAAGATGCCAGGAAAGAATTTCCTGATTTGCCGAAGATGACATTATTAAAATTACTAATAATATACGCAAATGCAAGGACGAGCACGAAGAAAAACGTGCAAAAGATCTTGGTAGAAAGATAATCGGTAAGTTTACTCAAGGCAGTTCATACGGTTATAAACGACACTGTACAAGATTAATTATGGACGATGCTGAGCTAGATATTATAATCGCTGATATAACGGAGAAAAACACATTCAGAAACCGATGCAATGCTTATTTATCGGATAAGACCAAACTAGGTACCATTGTGAGCTATATTGATGGCGACTCGCCAGTGTACTCATTTAAGATCTTCGATGCTAGCCTATTGTCTATAAATCTACTGTCGATGATAAATAGATTTACTCGTTACGCTGTTAGAGTCACTACGGATTCATTTTATATACATAACAAATACAAGGATTTATTAAAAACGCTACTCGGTAATGTCGAGTGGGGTTTATGATAAAGGATAAAACAAGAAAATATACTCAATTATTCTGAATCTGCCGACGTTGGCATTAAGGAAATATATTACAGAAATAATAATCAAATATCAAAGTCATCTGCACCATCTGTGTACTATCTTGTGACTAGACATAAGACTGTTTATCTTAATAGGTGTTGGGGTTCAGGTAAAACAACTCGTGCGATTAAATTATGTATGATTGTTTTGAGACCTACACATAAACTTGCTAGAGAAATAAAGTAACGAGAAGTCAACACTTGCACTTATCATAGTTTTTTTAGATGGTGCGGAGACACATGGACTCCTGTGCGAATGGGTAAAAAATATATACCTAAGTATATTATATGGAACGAGATAGCAACGGTGTCGTTACAAACATTAAAAACATTTTTTGATTGGTTATTGAAAAAAATACTTCTGTGATTATGTGTGGCGATCATGGTCAATCACCATCATTTGTTGGGCATTCTCCGCATGAATGGCTAAAGAATAATGAAGATTATTACGTGGAAATAAATGATGACATAGAGCTATTGATGAGCCATTGAAAGAGTTTAAAAGATTAATCAGACGAAAGCCAGATAAAATACAATGTGACATAATGCGTAAAGTAATTCCAGAAACTACCATGAATGATTTTTGGACTTTATGGAGACGCACTGATTGATAGTTGCAAGTAGAAAGATAGTTCGTGATGAATTGCAAAAGAAATTATTTACGTTACATAAATAAACGTTTTCACATCTACCTGTACCATTATGTTATCGCCCAGCAGATACTCGACGACAGAATATTGAAGCTGAAATTCCTGGTGGCGGAGTACAAAATCTTGTATTGAATGACATTGTTTTGGTCGCTGTTGATATTGTTGAGAGTGCATTAGGCATGGATAAATCACCGTGGACGTTATGATACGCTATAACAATTCATTCATCAGAGGGATTAACTATCTCTGATACAAATATCTGGATTGTAGATGATTGGATCGAATGGTCAAACTTAGTATATCTTGCAGTATCTCGCGTCAGACGAATAACTCAACTACAAAGGGTTATTATATATTACCTGATAACCGAGGAGAGTACTAATGACGCTGCTGTAATAAAGAAAATAATAGCGTCTGATAAGCAATGTGACCAAAAAAATAAGCGTGACTTTGATATTGATACTGAAATTATTAGGACAATAAAAACAACTACAAAATAATCACTGTGCAAGCTGTAACACAATAATGTTATGGCAATATTTAAATAATAATCCAAGACAATTTACCGTAGACAGAACTAATAGTGATCTTGGTCATACAGGTTAAAATGTGATGCTGACCTGTCTTGAATGTAATCGATGTCGGGGCACTGGACGCCCTGGTGCTAATTTACATAAGTGAACGCGGTGGTAATTGTGTATATGCAGGAATTATATGCAATTATTTACGCACAAATCCACTTTGAGGGGCAGCAGAATCTAATCTGTATATGGCAGGCCTTCCAGTGGATCTAACCACGCTAGAAATTGTATGTGTGGTCACACTCCAGATAGGGTCAGTAACTCGTTTCTTTTCACCCTCAAGTTCCCCTGGTTCGTATAAATATCTCACAATTACATCAACTAATACTGGTTGTTGACCTCGTTGTCCGTATCCATCGCTACGTAGTATATATTTTTTTTGCTATTGCATTATACGTTTTCATGGAAGTTGCACGAGTAATTTCATTATTTAATGCAGCTATCACACTTGGGAACCTTGCAACCCATTCACGAGATCTCTCACCGGACTTAAAGTTAGCAAATATTTCCTTCGCGTATTGATATCCAAATAACTGCTCAGCAAGTGTTCGATTAAATTGTTCAACGATTGCTTGATCGCGATAAATTTCAGTATGCCCTCGTCTGATTTTAACGTTATGTTTTTTCATCAAAGATAATACTGCGCCAAGAAATTCTTTGCCAGGATCAACTTCTAATAGCTGTGGCCACGTTGATAAATTCGCTCAAACGCAGACACAACTTCCGAGGCTGTCTTTGTTGATAATGGTTCCGTTTCTTTATATCTACTTGCAATGTCAAAGACAGTCAATGCGTATTTGTACGTGCGTGACTTTCGTCCACGTGTTTTAATAGTATCGTGTGGTAAAAACAAAATATCGGCTTGATGAACTTCATTAGGAACACTGACATCAAAATGTGCGTATTGAATATTTTTGGATGGTGGTAGATCAATTTGCCATATTGCCTGTCGTGCTAACCAATTTGCAGCAACAGGACGTGAAACGTTTGCTGCTTCAGCAAGTTTAGTGATCGCTACTTTGCCTCTCCAATACCTCTTGGGCTATAATAAATAGAGTCCATTATAATAATCATATAATTAATTACCAGCCCCTAGCATTATTTTACTTTTCATTGAGGATTTTATCAGAAAACTAGCGAGTTTCTCTCTGAGAGATTTATTAGGTATAGAATTTAATGCATGAATCAATTTCACATCTGCGAGATTCCGCTGCTGCAAATCTTTACTTTTATAAGCAACGTCATGAACACGACATGCTTGATCAATTTTATTTTAGTTGATGCTTTCCTGGTTTTGGTTGGTCTTGATCATCAAGTCGGATATCAAGTCGATTTCCAGGACCACAATAATTATATCCAGGAAGGTGTTTCTCACCAACATACTTAGCCCATGGTAAGCCAGGTAATTTTCTTAAAGGAGCAGCAATATCTACACCTGTCCTGTCCCTGAATCAGACATGGAGATAACTTTATATATTTTCGTGCCGCATTTCACGCATTTACCTGTTAATGCACGTCGTTTATTTTTCGTTATTATCGTTGTCAATCCAGCAGTGGGTGTAATCTAGATCGAACACAATATAGACTCATGTTATTAATAATATAGATACAATAATTGACTTTTCGGCGACACGAAAACAGGAACCAGTAATGCACCATCCAGCATTACTAAATTCGATAAGGATGATTATGATAGGTCCATCTGGATCAGGTAAAACACAATTATTATCAAATTTAAGAATGAGATGGTTGAGATGGAACAAACAGTATTTAATAGCACCGTCTGTAGATGATCAGCATTGGTACGAAATACTTAAAGATTTTAATGAGAAAGCAAAATCAGTTCATAAAGACGGCCACGATATTATTGATTTTATCACAGATATAGATGAAGCTCCGTCCGTAGATGACTTAGATGGATTCATTAATAATCTCGTAGTGTACGATGATGTGATGCTGGACAAACAATCTAATCTAGCTAGAATATTTTCTCGAGGTAGACATAGAAACACAGAAGTGATTTATATTACTCTGAGATACACAAATATACCTGATGTGATCAGAGATAACTGTAATATTTTAGTTGTGTTTAATGGAGTAGAGAATTACACTCTACAGAATATTTATTATACCTGGTGTTCAGGGGATATGGACATGAGCAAGTTTAAAAACTTCTTTTCAAAAGCACAAGCTGTTCCGTTCTGATTTATAACAATAAATAATAAATCTACATGACCCAAGATCCAGATATCGTTTAAGTCTGGATCAAATCTTTGGTTAATCCACAGCAGCAGGGAGGGTGAACGACAACAATTAAGTGCCACATAGCAAGAAACGAAATCGTGAGAAAAAAAAATACGTCAACAATAGGATAACAAAACCGGACTAACATCCTGACTTTATTTTTTGGTTTATTACCGGTTCTTAACCATATGGAAATATAATAGTTAGAGACTTTGGTTTAACGTTCTTGACCTATTTTTTCAGCCAGTTGCAGGAACCTTTTTTTTTTTTAGGTAAGGACTCGAGCAAAGAGTTGTAGGGTTCACCGTCACCGCTGCTTGCTTCATTGATAAAACTGCAGACTCCTGTGCCTAGAGCCAAAGCAGTATAAATTTAAGTCACACCATTTGTTGCACTATTCAGCGAGCGGCAATTAAAAAAAATTCATGCTCGAAACTAAATTATACCACAGGTGTGTGATTTCACAGCTCCATCTCAACTTTCATTCGTTCAGTGTCCAGTTATTTTCTTTTAATTGTCCTGTACTATTATAAAGTACTGAAATAGTTTGTTGGGGATCTGAATTTTTAGAAAACATATTGTCGTTTGGGATTGACAACCCAGAAACAAAATAATTTTTTTTTTTTTTTTTTTTTTTTTGTCAGTCTATATCAATTACATTAACATCTCCGGTTTTATACAGGACCTACGGCTTCTTGGTACAGGTTCTCATGTATATACAGCTATATGCGGTAATTGCGTAACGGAACCGTGTAGACAGCTTGCTTGTTCGAGCGAGTCTAAAAATAAACTCATGTTTTTTTTTTTGTTTGTTTTTTTTTTCTTTCAACACCACCGTTTTGACTGAAGTGACAGTGTGTGTTACTCATGTAGCAAATGGTGATATTATAGTAACGGAAGTACCTTGTCAAGTGTCCACAGAGGCAGGAAAGTCTCAGAGCATGTATTGTGTAGATGCCGTGCGGTGGTAAACTAACCATACTGTAGCTACGATATCGTAGCCTCAACTTATTTTGTTGTGGTTGTGTCCACAAAAGGCCTAAGGTACCAATATTAGTACTAACCAGACTGTATAGTACAGCGGGTCTTTTTGTCTATGACATCATTCTTTTCCGAGTACAGGTGGGTGTTTCCATACTTTTGTTTGCAAGTTATGTCCAATTTTATGTATTTTTTTTAAAGCTTTCGACAGGGTCTTACGCCAGCAACTCGCTACCAACAAGTTGTTCTCCGCCTTTTTTTATTATTTTTTTTTCCGCATCTCGCATGACTAGTTGCGGACACTGCTAAAAAAGTATTGACAAAAAAAAAATCCACGACGGACGGGTCTGCTCCTACTTAACATTATTTATTGCAACGGAAAAGGAAAAAACCCACAATAAAAACAACCCACCCCAATAGCAAGCGAAGGACAGCTGTTTGGTGTGCAACAGTTCCTGCTATACATGTAGGTTACCAGTAACTAATATTAGTAGCCCTACTTCGTCATGTGGAGGTTACTACTCGTAACCAAACATGTACATTATGTACTTGTATTATGTCGGACGATACACTTCTTTCAACAGGTTCTTGTGTTTGTTTCGCATTATAGATTTCACTGCTTAGCAGAAACATCACAGCATAAACCATCATTAAGTAGAAATGTAAAATAGTTCATAATTTAAAAAAAATAAATAAACAAATCTAGATATTTCAGTTACAATCACAATTCACAAGCAGTTACCAAATTTCGATGCCATCGCATTTCCACGGCATGATAGAAGTGTTTAACAAGTATAGTATTTTAGCCCTAAGACAGCTTATTATATAGTTTATGATAATTGGTAGGACGATAATAAAATTTATTATATGCTCATCTTTTTTCTCCGTTAACTTTACATTGTCAGAATTGTGCAATATTCACCGATATTGAACACCTTCATATTATATCCCACGTGCAAAGGAACTGTTTTCTAACGTAAACAATTTTTTATGAATGAGCTAAACCATATATTTCATAGACGGCCACATACCAGCAAATGTTTCATAGACTGACACATACAAACTGTTTTGGCACATTCCACATTTACTTTTTGGATACAATGTTTCAAATTTAACTATATAGTGATGCTATACAGGTTCCTCACAATAAAATGCAAGTTATACACATCAACTGTCTTCTTTAGCTGTTAATAAAAATGGCCAAAAATATACTTACAATTTTACATCCAGAATTTCCTCAAAAAATATATTTTCGTAGGTCTGTAAATCTGAATTAGATGAGCTATGTCATGGGTTCTCAAGATTGATTACACATTTTGAATTGTACTGTAATTTCAAGTATATTCCAAGTGTAGCTACATCCTCCTTATTGCACTCAAAATGAAATAAACATTAAATTCCACAGCGTGTTTTCGATAATTGCAATTGAAAGGCTTCATAATTTTCCCACATTGTGATCTGAATTTTTCAATGACAGAAAAGAAACACGCATGCTGATGTCAACACAATTTAAAACATTAAAATGGCAGACGCTGCTGGAAACCGATACAAGTCACTTCATGTAGATAAATCCAGACAATAATCAAAATTTTGTGTTGAATCGACAAAAATACCAAAAGGTATTCATTCCAGATCAAATGGAAAAGTTGTTGCAATGCATATTCATCAACAATATTACTCCAAATTTCAATTTTAAGTGGAGCAAGCGCCATTTTCTTTCGAAACTTACGTCTAGCGCAAGACCAACTTCATATTTATCTAGGCGGAGTTATGTGCTCATTAATAATGTTGTGTAATGATCCATCAAGGCTTATGTATTTAGTTCGGAACGCGGCATACATTTAGTTACTTTGTTTCTTTCAATGTATTTTTGTTTATATATTTAAGCCTTGGGAAGAATAAGAAATGAGCATATAATAAAAAGGTTACTGTATTTGTATGGGAAAATATGAACTCCTTTTGTCGGAAGGATATACTGCACTCCCAAGGTCGTGCAGTATATCCATCCGAAAAACTCGTTCATATTTCCCATACAAATACAGTAACCTATAAATATACTTTGACAGATGAGCATAACCTCATGTTCTGTACCATAATATTTTGCCAACATGCCCTTCGACTTTAATAGTAGTCATTAGCCTTCTGAATTTATTTTCGTTGAGCCCCTAGTTTACAAATTACAGTGAAAACATAAATCAGCTCTGGGATTGTGATCTTGTATATTACTGACAGAGTTCAAGGTCAATCGAAAAGTTTTAAATGAATATGTTTATGTTAAGCTTAATGATAATGTGTCTATGAATGTGTAAGTTTTGTTCTTTGTAAATACTAGTGCACATATCTTAAGCAGACCTGCAGAAAGGAGTGTTTAAAATAAAAAAGCTATTCTATGCTTTAGAACTTGAGGGTCATCCTTTTGATATTTAGACTCCAGCACTGCCTTGATAACATGGTGGGTGAGTGGTCATTGATTGTTTTGTGAACCTTTCAACCTTTCATAACCTTTTATTTTCATATATATATATATATATATATATATATATATATATATATATATATATATATATATATATATATATATATCTTTCCAGTGCAAGTTAAATCCACTGCATTTTGTTTCAGTTAGTTGATCCATTATACAATGATTCCTAAAGAAAATCATAATGCAAGATTATATTGTCATTTGTAACGACTAATTGAATTTTTGTTAGTCCTTGTGATGATGACTTAATTGCTTGTTTGATGTGAAATCATTCTTAAGTCTCATCCTTAACTACTCAGTCATTGTGTCTACCCCCCAAAATATTTAGTACACTGTAACTATACAATATTTCTTACAGTAGGGATTGTGAAATATCTTATAAGCAAATATTCCCTTGGCATGGATTAATAGCTTTTGTTTGAAATAACTTGTCCTTAGTCATTTAAAGTTTGTTAATACTTGTTTTGTAATCTACATAAATATCTCTGATATGATTTTCTGTCTTACTTTTTATATCAAATTAAAACGTTTATTGTCCATTTTCTCTGCAATAGTATTGCACAGCTAGTCGAAAATGACTGTTCTTAGCTGAGATGAATTTATCTGAGCATTGTATAATAAACAATTTACTCCATTAAAATAATTTAAACACAATAAAGGGGGACATAATAATACAGATGGCTTTTGACAGAGGTGCATTATAAATCAATAAGTTATTGATATATAATCATACTGGAACAAGTAATTTAATTTTTTTAAGTATCAAAACTTCACCCAAAACTGACGGTCCAAAAGATTCACATTTAATTTTAAATGAATAGCAAGAACTTTTATTTCTGAATTTCAGATTGTGCATTTGTAGCATCAGTGACCACTGGTCTGAATAGAGGAACACGATTATATTGACTCAATGGTCTTAAAATAAGTAATAAAAAAGGTAAGAATCTCTGTAAATTTAAACAAATAATTTTTCTTCCTAGAATACAAAAGTGAAAATTTATAAAAAGGAACTAACTGATACTACTTTTGCCCACCAGTGATTTTACTCACAAATACAGAAATATTTAAATGTTACTATCTCTATGTAGATAAGTATATTAGTGTGGTATTTTTTGAAAAGAAGGCCAATCAGTTTCTTTGGGTCACATATTACTCTGACTATCCCTGGCAAAATACTAAAAGTTTCCAGGATTGGAGTGATACTAAGTTGTATAAAATCAGATGGAAGACTTGGAGATTATGCTATACATGGTTTCTTTTGCAATTGCAAACATACTTTTCTTCATTTTTATATTTTGTAAAATTTTTATTTTTATGTGAAACTGGAAAGTTCATATCAACATTATCAGGTATTACTTGAGAAATTTTCATTATTTAATTTTAAGCATTTTCTTTTATTGTTTAATGTATTACTCTGGAGTAGTATACAAGTATCCAAGAGAGATAATATTTTTCAGCTTGAATCATGTATCCAAATCTGTGTGGTCTCCCTTGATATAAAAAAAAATTGCCAGTGGATTTCTACAATGTACATTAATTAGAACATAACATTTGTTGCTGTTGTTAGTAATATGAACTATATTTGTTGAAACAGAATGGACATCATGTGATAAGGATAAGTTTTTCCACCAACCCCAAAAATGAAAAGGCAGTCCCATATAGGATTTTAAGATTGTGTATCAAACTCCAGTTATGAACAAAACAATCAGTTTTACAATATTGAAATTGATTACAACAACAAATCATTTGTACACAAGCATTTTTTAAAAATTGGCTCTCAAACCTTTTCTTGTGATTTGGCATTCATTTCCTTTGGCACTAATATATTGGACTAATACAAATGCATAGAAGCAGAACAATGCATCCAAATTTACTAATACACAAAATCAACATTAATGTTTTTTTTTAGTCTCTCTCTCACTCTCTCTGAGTCACCGACTTGATCACAGAGAAGCCGACTGTCACAGTCTTGGTCGCCAACTGGTTGAAGACTTGTTGCAGTCTTAGTCACTGATTTGGTCTTATTCACTGTTGTCGCCGACTGGTCTCAGACTAGTCAAAGGGTTGCCAACTGGTCGCAGTTGCTGACTTGTCGCAAAGTTACCGTCTTGGTCACCGACTTGGTTGCAGGGTCAATGACTGTATTGCAGGGTCGGTGACTGGTTGCAGAGTCGCTGACTATGTCGCAGAGTTGTTGCAGGGTCGCAGACTTGTTGCAGTTGGTGGGTCAACGACTGATCACAGAC
>JAEAOA010000521.1:0-153348 GCA_016746295.1 Potamilus streckersoni
AATTGGTATAGCATCCTTGGTGAACCAATGTTATCGCCACAGAGGTGATATCTCTAAGAACTACTTTCTTTACCTATTTAAGAAATATATCTCTCCTTTTGTGTGTCATAACTTGTATTCCATATTAGGCATATTTTATTTTTCTTCTGCTGAACAGATCTTAAAAGCTGACAAGACAGGTGCATACATTTATGCAATCAATGAGGAGGTACAACTTCGTTATAATAAAATACCAGGAGAGAACTGCAGAAAACAAACGATAAGTTTCCAGTATTAACTTTCAAATAATAAAAAATACTTTACTACAAGAATTGTAAAAAATGTCAATGATTGAGCATACATGACATGATTCTATTCCATATCCAGCGTCATCATGATGTCCGTCTTTCCAGTTCAAAGATGATTATGACCTCACTAACTGGTTTGGTTTCTGCAAGCAAGTGCGTGACTGATTAAGCTAATGTGTGCTCTATACTGTGTGTGAATTACTCAATAAGAATGCTGGTTTATTGCTTGATCGACAGAGGATGTGCTACAGTCAAGAACGTTACGCTCTCACTCTGCTGCTCTGCCTCTGAAATTCTCTTCAGATTATAATCTGTAGATCCAGTATGAGTTAGAACACGCCAAACGGAACGATTCTGTGAGAGATCTTCCAAAGACTCAGGTCAACGTTGAAGTGTTTCGACGCTTTCCTTTCATCAGCTCATCGTAGCATATCGATATGGACTGCGTATATCTGACGTCGATCAAAGTGTCTTAGTTCCGGAAAATATCAGTAAGCATGCAGAAAACATGACAGTGAAGAGTCTAGAGCCAACAAGCAGCCTTATTTGACTCCAGTGGTTACTTGTAATGTTTCAAGTGAGCATGCCATCATGGAATTGTTTAGCCATTATCAAGAACTTCCCCTGGTAATAAAATGCTGCCAACATCTTCCATAGGTCCTCTTTATTACATAAATGTGATTGAATTGCTTGTGTAAATAATTCTTTATATTTCATTTTTGTTTCTTTGTATTTTTTGCAATGAATATTTTTATCGAATTCGAGATTATATTATCAGTAATGACATAAATGTTTATTTAAGAGGAAGAAGTATTACATGAGAATTATCTTTAATTACCCTAGTTTGTCTTACGCTGGCAGCAATGCCAGCAGAAAGTTAAAATGATTGGTCAATATCAGAGGCATACTTTCTTTGCGTGATCACTATGTGTAAACAACGTTTCTTTATGATTGGTTCTGACGTGGGGACAAATTGGTCTACGTGCCAAAGCTAGTGTAGTAAGAGACCACATGATCTCGCGAGACTTAAAATGATATATGGGGTATTAAAATACGCATTTCTAATATTTTTACAGAGTCATTCGAATACCTTGAAGAAACAAGGTGTATTTTTTATTTGTTGTCAGATTGTTCATTCTTCGTCTGAATTTTTTATTTAATAACCCATTCCCTTGGAACTTAACAAGCTGACTTTTAAATAAAAAAATTATGAAAGATATTCATGGAAATTTATTCCGGAATTATTCGAAAACTGACTGATTCAAGTGATGAATTATTGTTATTTGTAAATTGGACCACATCTGACGTCATCGCCTTCCATATTTGTAAGTTGTCGAGACTCGAACCTGGACTCTAATAGTACTAGTGACAGGACTTGTGTTTTCATTCTTAGGATCACGTTTTGGATTATATTCACTAACTGTAAGTCCTATTTACCAATTTCTGCATTGTGGTATAGGGTAATAAATTGTTTTGTTAAAATATTCTAAGCTTGTTGGCTTTCACTCTTTTCTTTGTTACTGAGTACGAGGCCTTATCACGTAACAACTTGAAGCAGTCGATCATTTGTCTCCTCAATGACAAATGATTGATGATTTCGGATGTTATTGAAGTCCTCGGTCCATCTTCGGAGCATCTTTTCCACATACCAGCAACTGTTTCATAGACTGACGCAATCAAACTGTTTTGGCCCATTCAGCGTTTACTTTTTTGATGCAATGTTTTAGGCTAGCTATAGACGCCATACAGGGTCCTCACAATCACACACAAGTTATACACATAAACTGTCTTCTTTAGCAAGTAATAAAAGTCGCAAAAATATACTTATAATTTTTCATCTTGAATTTCCTCAAAAATAAACTTTATTATTTATGTAAATCTCATTTACATGAGCCATGTCATGGGTTCTCAAGGCTGATTACACATTTTTAAATTGTACTGTAATTTCGAATATATTCTAAGTGCAGTTAGATCCTCCTTTATGCACTCAAAATGAAATAAACATTAAATTCCATAGCATCTTTTCGATAATTGCCATGGAAAGGCTTTATAATTTTCCCACATTGTGATCTAAATCATTCAATGACAGAACAGGAACGCGCATACCGATGTCAACACACTTCATACGATTAAAATGGCAGACGCTGCTGGAATCCGATACAAGTCACTTCATGTAGATAAATCCAGACCATAGTCACAAAATTGCGTTGAATAGACAAAAATACCAAAACGTATTCATTCCAGATCAAATGGAAAAGTTGTTGCAATGCATATTCATTAACAACGTTACTCCAAATTTTAATTTTAGGTAGACTAAACACCATTTTCTTTCGAAACTTATATATAGCACGCGATCAACTTCAAATTTATCTGGGCGGAGTTATGCACTCATTAATAATATTGTCGTGTAATAATGCATCAACGCTTATGTATTTAGTTTGGAATACGGTATACATTTAGTTACTTTGATTCGTGTAGTGTATTTTTTATATATTGAAGCCTTGGGAAGAATAAGAAATGAGCATAAAACGGTTACTGTATTTGTACTGGAAAATATGAACCCGTTTTGTCGGATGGCTATACTGCACGACCTTGGGAGTGAAGCATATTCGTCCGACAAACGAGTTCATATTTTCCGATACAAATGCAGTAACCTATAATTACTGTAAGATTTAATTCTGGTTGTAAAGCTAAAACACTTCAGTCATAAGCATCTAAACAGTTCTTTTTAATAATTTTCACTTATTTATTTCCTCATAAACGTGTTCATTAAATGCAGCACTACCACCACCACCATCACCACCCACCTTGATGGAATTAGGACAGTTTAAAAATCCACATTGCGTTTGCTCAACATAGCAAGCAATATTGTGATAAAATAAAGGAACTATTGTAAACATTAATATAATTAATAATGAAAGTCTCATAATTATTCTAGAGTTGTGGATAATACAGTTCAAACAAGAAGTAACAGATCCATTTCACGATCAAAACATAACAAGTTGTTAATTCTTATAACACTAGAATATGGATGAGAGATAATATGCGTTGAAATCCATTTTTCCTTTATTTATTACAAATGAATGAAAATGAAACAGTTTTGCTACATTTATCTCTCACGTGATGCAACAGTTTTATATTGAAGTTGATTTTACTTATGTGTTTATTGACTTCTAATGTCCCCATAATGAATTTCATTTCATATACAATAATGCCACAATGTATATTGTATAAACAATAACAAAATAGGCATAATTGACTCATACATAATATTAATTTTAGTCTACCATGCAAACTCATGCATATCTATAAGTAAATGAAAAAAGTGACCGTACAAATTTTCATATTTGTTTTAAAGTTGTGACATACAGTTTCGTACTTTGGACTACTTCACACTGAGTTTTCGAGCATATGGAAGCAGACATTTGGGTTCTCTGTGTACTAAGATCATATACAATTTACATAAAAAATAATTTTAAAAGATTTTTCAGTCACAGTACATGAAAGCAGCATTTAGGTATACCAGTATTATCTCCATTAGGCATGTAGCAAACACATCACCTTACATCTGTCTCTCTGTCCGAAGTATGCACTGTTTCTATAGCGCCACCCCTAAATTTCAAAGGTCGACCAATCATTTGCAGGTTTCCTAAATTGTAGCACTTACTGCGGACTGTCACATATCCGTTCCTGATATTTTACACCTCCGCCACACGTTCTGGTACACTCAGACCAACCAGACCATACTCCCCACTCACCGTGCACAATCAAGGCATGAAAATTTAATGGGACGCATGAACGTCTGTAGCATTTCTGGCAAGAAGAGGAAGATGAAATATTAATTTCGATTAATACTGAATGCTATCTAATGAATAAAAAATTAGTAAACAATGAAGATTGTGTGACGTCACTATGTTGCATAAGAGCAGCCCAATGATAAAAGACATGTGCAGTACAAATGGAAAGTGTCACTGATCAAAACAACGCATTTACTTTCAAAATATGAACAAAAATATTATATTTCTAGCTATGTTAACTATTTAATAGTCATCACATACAGTCGAAATGTGTGAAGAAAAAAAATAAAATGAAAAATAGTTTTTATTACCACGCATTCTTACATGACAAAGATATTTTTAAAGTCTTCGACTTAAGGCATTGCAAAATTAAAACAATGACCATGAATAATGTTAAAAATAACGTAGATGCGATATAAAATAATCCAAAAAGTTCATATATTAACATATAATTGAGAGAAACTACATTAAAAAAACCCAAAGCTTAACTCAACGTATTTAAATTTCAAAATAAATGACATACCCCTATAAGTGAACCGTTTCTACACGTAGTACCTTCTGCCACAGGGATGCTGTTCGTGACGCATTGACCATCGCTATTTGTACACCACAATTCGCTACACACTTCCTGAATCGACATGTGCATTTGTCTTAGTAAACAAAGGTACACTCGTGCTGATGATCTTAACAATACTATTTGAAAATATGTGACAAGTTTCTTCTTTTTCGAAATTACAACTATATCGCGATTAATAAGAAAATGTCCTTTGGAGTACCATTTTTGCAGAAAATGAAACCGAATACCGTTTAGATTTCCCTTAGCAGAAAGTGAAACTGAACACCATTTAACATTCTCTTTGCAGGAAATGAAATTGCTGCTCATCACTTCTCAAAAGGAAAGTAAAACCTACTTCCAAAAACAATTTGAATGTATATACATATTGAAAGTTAAACTTCATTACAGCGTTGTATTCAGGAACTTATAATTAGCACATTATGGGACTTTTAGACCTATGCCGTCAGTATGTGGTCAATATTCTTATTTTCGTTCTCTTTAGGTGCAAAACGCTCTTCTAATGTTTTGAAAATCCCCAACCCAGACTGGCACATCAAAGTTATATATAAGCGAATACTGAATACTTCCAGATTTCAAACGCTTGTGCAAAACCTTATCTATAAGATTATTTTCGCTCATACTCCATGTAGGCCTTTCACTTGTAGCAACAACTATAACCCCATTTCCTAAAAGCAACACTCACTAGCAGACTATAGTTTGCCCATTTTACCTGGACCATGGGCAACGTGGCAGTTTCTCCTATATGCAATTACCAAAAGTTTCCATTTTTAACAAGGCACGCTAAAGCAAAGCCAACTTATAAATCACAAATATAGATACTAGCAGAAAGCTTCTGTTTATGTATATAACGTTCGTAAAAGTATCCTGAGATTCAATGAATTTTTTCAACTTCCAAGCACCATATAAAGTCAATGAAAAATCAGCCAGGTAATCACAAATATGGCGGCTGATGACGTCATTCGGGAACTATCTATACACTACTTGAAGCATATCAATACCTCTGCTCTACAAGGATAGGAAGTATTCTTGAATTGCAGTTGGCACTGTTCCTCGACACTGCTGTCTGTGCCTGGCATATCCTCTATGGCATTGGGACTTTGCTCCTCGTATAAAGGGCGATTGTCCAAACAACCGCCCTTTCCAGATCTGAAACAGCACGAAGCATCAAAGATAATTGACGGGTCTGCTTCACTTAAACTCCCCCATATCAATTACACTTTGTTCTCCTCTTTTGGTGACAAAAAGTCACGTGATCGAGGAAACAACATGCATTTAAAACCTAGTTATCGTTTTCTTTTGTTTAACACTGTTATCTTAGGCTGATATCGAGTAGTCTTGTCTAATGTATTCTTGCCATGATAAATTCGAATTGAGTGTTCTGATTTGATTCAGACAGCTCCTGGCTTGTATGCAAATGTGCTGGTCAAGGCAAGACTATTTCAGCAGTTTAATCTAATCTGACCACGATAACCAGAATTTAGTGATCCAGAAATTATATTACTGTTAAATTAATAAAAACCGTAAATTGATCCTAGGTTAAAAGTCAGTAATAAAATCTTTTTTTTTAATAAATGTATACACTATAGCAATTATATATACACTTTTATTTTGAGATCAATTTGAAAATGGCGGGGTCTTTTCCATTTTAACAATAAGTATGCATCACTGTAAACATGTTAGCGAAAATAAAAAAGCATTTATAGAAATAATGGGTACGATGAATCATGGTTTCGAAACGACCTGTTCCAGTAAAGAATGTACATAATATCAGGAATAAGGATATCTGATATCCTTTGTATTGCTCACGTCTGTCTAGTCTTCGAATGCAGCTGGCCAGTAAATATGGGCCAGAAGGATTCTCTCAATAGAAAGTTATGGTAATGCTGATGATTGCACATGTTACGGAAAACATCTTATTCAATATTTCTAAAGTTCTTGTACCTTCATCTACATTTGATGAAAAACAGCATGACTTCTCTAACAAGAAAATGCCTGAATGCCAATATGATATCCACCAAAGTTGGTCAAATTCTCCTCAGCTGTTTATTTACGAAAAAAGATTGCAATGTTTATCTAGTTTTAGTATTGTTGGCTAGAGTGGACGGTGAATATGAATAATTTGTAAATACTAGAAAGACGTTTGAGCTATGACACTTTCTATCAAATTTTGTAAAATTCTGGAGGAGTGTGTGATTAGAGGTTTTTGAGAAGTTATTAAATTTACGACTACGTTTAATAACAGAAATTACTTTAGTTGATTGACCGGCATAATTTATTACAAGCTTGAAAGGCCTACATGGTGGCTAGCTTTCTGTCAGATTTGATCAAATTCTCTCCAACGGTTTGTAAGAAGTCGCTTAAATTTTCTTCTATTTTTAATAAATCATATTCATGTCAAATAGGAATCATTTATTTGAACTTTATCCTCCAAATACCACTTTTTTAAGTTAAAATGAGTGTAGATGTCATTTAAATATGTTCCTGTTTGTAGTAAAATCGGACATCTTTGATTTCGGATCAGCCTCATTTGTACACAAGCGCCGATTCTATCTCTATGCCCAGATTTTTTGATCAGATTATATTGAGCAGTGTTGTAGAGGAAAGCATTCAATAGTTTTTTTTCCGTTTATAGCAGTATCAGTCATATATTTACAGTATATGGGCATATTTTTTAAAAAATGAAATAAAACCCTTTATGTCTGCAAGATTTCTTTCAAATTAATCAAATTTCGTTGAGCTTTTTTTGCTGAAGATGTTGTTTCAAGATTTTTTTTGTAGTAACGGCGGTCTTAATTAACAGTTGACTGTCATTATTTGTATTTTATTTGCATTCTTTCAAAAACTTTCTAAAACTCATAATTTTTCTTAGGCCAATTTCGTCGAGCGGTCTTTGAGACAAATTTATGATAATACTTTTCTCCTTATGGTAAGTGTGGTCATATTTTATGTCAGATTTTCAGAATATGTTCACTATAGATATAATACTTCTGTGTCGCCATCTATTGAAAAAAAAATATTGTAAAATTCTGTTTCAAGAATTAGGTTCATGGTTTCACTACTTTTAGTAACGGTGGCTATACTTTATGGCTGATCGGCTTCTTTTGTGAGATTTTCTAGAGGTCATTTTACATATTTTCTTTACTAACGACTATGTTTGATGGCTAATTGGCACCATCTGTATACGAACCATGCCATATGTGAAATTTTACTGTTGAGGAAATCTGAAGAATAAGATATAAGCGTGCATGACAGCCGAATGACGGCATGCATGACTGACGAATGACCCAATCTGAAGCTCACTAGACGTAACTACCAGAAAATCTAACATTGGACCAAAAAAAAAATAAATAGCATACTCAAGAAAGTCGGTGATATACTGCCTGCTGCAGTTTGACCAAAGAAAAGGATCTGAATCCTTGGTCAAGCGGGCGGCCATGATTCGTGCTGGCTCATACCCCGGGGTGCCACACAAGTTTCCAGCTCCGTCGTGCTGCATGCCAAAACTGAAAATGAACACCACACAAAGATGGCATTAAATATCCTTTGTGAAAGTCGAGCAGCATGTACGGACAAAATACAAACATGACGTGAGTAGAAAAAATTAGGAAACAAAAAATTGTTACATTTATGTACCTGCACAAGCTACAAAATTCAAAACATTCATTTAAACATTACTAAAGGCTCGCATATGAATTTGTTTTCCAGGAAGAAAACAAATCGGGAACATGAAAAAGAAAATTCAATATACAACCTGTATCAGATGTAATATGATGCTCTTATGATGTACCTTAGTACTTTCTTCAAAGTAGACATTAAGGTATAGTGACATTTCATTACGTAATTATACTAGGTAGTGGCTTTCATATCATATCAGCCAACCAGCTGATGAAAATGTAACGATGTATAATACTGTTTTTATGAAAATAAACATATTACTGTCAGATTTCAACGGTCTTTTGACAATGACTAACTGCAGTAAATAATAGAGAATGGAAGCTTAGATATATAACGTCCACAAGAAAAGAACTTTGATATAACCTGAACTGTATACCTACTTATGTCCGATTTCATGAGCTATGGTAAAGGCGGACGCTAATCCTATATCCTCGTTGATACTACAGCTTCTTTCTTCCTCGCACATGCCTGCCACGGGGGCGAGACCTGCCAGAGAATTATGTCCATGAGAGACAGAGTTATCATCGTCTTAAGCTATGAATTGGCTCCTACTTATATATGTATTGGCCCTGAGTGGCCAAGTGGATCACTGCTATCTCACTTCTTTCTGAGTGGGTTCGAGTCTAAGATTCGGCGAATGTGGATATATGAGACAGCTTGCCAGTAGCTTCTCGTTGGTCGGTGGTTCTTTCCGCGGATTTCCCTGTTTCTTTCTCCACCAATAATACTGGCCGCCATGTATAGCCTATTTTCCTTCTTGGACTTACTTTTCAAGTGTTTAGTTTGTCATTATCTTGTTTACTACTATTTATCTCATCAAAATATTGTCGATTAATAATATTTTTTATTTAGAGAACGTCTCATCTTAACTATTTAACCACACCTTATTTACCACCTGCCCTTAAATGTCGCCATGTTTGGGTACTGGAATTTAATACTAAATGTCGCCATGTTTGGGTACTGGAACTTAATACTAAATGTCGCCATGTTTTGGTACTGGAACTTAATACTAAATGTCGCCATGTTTGGGTACTGGAACTTAATACTAAATGTCGCCATGTTTGGGTACTGGAACTTAATACTAAATGTCGCCATGTTTGGGTATTGGAACTTAATACTAAATGTCGCCATGTTTGGGTACTGGAACTTAATACTAAATGTCGCCATGTTTGGGTACTGGAACTTAATACTAAATGTCGCCATGTTTGGGCACTGGAACTTAATGCTAAATGTCGCTACCATGCTCAAAATGCCCAACATTGTTGCAAAGTACATCCATCCAATAAGTCTATTATGTTCGAAACTTGCAGAAAAATAATTGGTTCTCTTGATTTCAAAGGAATTTCTTGTTTCTCTTTCTTTGAACTGGTTAACTTAGTGCACAAAACCCGATGGTGGCGGAAATCAGTATGATGAAGGAGGGAAAAAAAATGACCCTCCACCACCACCCACTCTCTTGTTACGCCCCACTCATGTAATAAATATATCACAATTTTATGATGTTTTTAGCTTTTACAATGTCTCGCATATTGCGTTCTCTCCATTAATGCGCTTATAATGTCTTTGGATTATGGTGCAGGACTAGATTTCGCTGACAGCACTCAACGGTCTGGGCTATAAATTCAATGAAGCAATCTGACTGAATCAAATCGAAGTCTCATTTAAATTAGGTAAATATCTGTAACATAAAATGAAATGTTGCCATTAGCGTTGGCAATTGGTACCTTACTTACGTATCGCTAAATCGTTACCAAATGTATCCATCCTTTAAATGATGTGACAATTATGTTTTAGACTTGCATGAACTTTTTTCCTTTCAACTCCCAGCTTTTACCTTTCATTCTTTCAACTAATTATTTCTTGCACAAGGGTAAAGGCACTTCCGTTCCTAAATGATGTACTCAATATCAACATCATGGTTACTAGATTTTGCCGTCCTTTAAAAGATGTCTTTCTTATGTTAGATATGTACGTAAAGATTTACCTTTTTACTTACATTTCTTTTAATATATGAGTTCTGGCATATTTCTTAAAAATGAAGATAAAAGTAAGAAATAGCACTAAAAAAATGATCTAAATCCGCAGACTTTATCTTTACCATTCCGTATTTTTTCCGCATGTAATGTAAATGTCAGAATTCAATCAATATGCTACTTTAGTGGTCTTCCGTATCGTTATCTCATGATTAAAGCATTTTAAGAATGCAAATTATAGTAACTATTTTGGCACCATTTATGAGTGCCCTACGAAATAAATGCGCGGCCAACAAACATGCACAGAAATCAATTAAATAAAATGGCACCCTAGACGTGTTCTCTGTCACGATCACCTTTATTAATGGTTTCTTCCAGCACACTGCATATTCCTAAATTGATAAACCTTGGGAAGTCTTAAACAACTTTTAATATGAATGAGACTGACTGACTGATTAACAAACTGCTTGATATTTAACGGCAAATTAGCACACAAGAGATTATAATATAATGGGGAAGGGAGCAACTGGAGTAAAGTGCTTTGCCCAGGGACACACCACTGTTATCCGACCAGAGCTGGTCTGGTCAAGGTTAAATCCCGTTGTACACCGATCATGAGCTCGTCACTCTAAATAAACAGAGTCATCGCAGAAACCAATAATGTTTTTATTTTCTTTTATATGCACAGTTTAAAATTATGACAACGCTTCAGGTCTTTTATGTTTCTTTGTGACAAAAAACGAAGATGTTATGCACGACTTGAGACTTCATCAAAGCAATGGAAAATGAAAAGATAGAGTTATTTTCTGATGATCTTTATGTTACTTACCCAAAGTTCCACATGGTGTGTTCTTGTACGTGCAGATGTCATATCTACAAATGAAATACGTATAGCATTTACTCCTGTATACTAATTAATCGTGATATAGAAAGTTTAAAATTTACTTCGCCAGCGCTGATAGTATAATATTTAGTAAATATATAAAGTTGCTTGTTTGTTTAACATGAAACTATAAAACGTACAGAAGAAAACCATTTAAAAAATAAATAACGCATTAATCTACTGTTCTAACAGTATGTTCTCTCTCAGTTACATACATATAACTTTGATATATATATATATATATATATATATATATATATATATATATATATATATATATATATATATATATATATATATATATATATATATATATATATATGATCAAGACACAAATTGCATAATAGTATATATTGTTTCAAAGTCCGCATTTGCAATGACTTTCCTTTAAATAAAATCAGTTTTTTTAGTTTGATTTATTCTTATCACATTATACATTGTATAACTTTAGCATGAAATTTTATTTTTACAAAACACAATTTTTAGAAATTTCTTCGTTCTTTTTTCTCTCGAATTTGTAGATTTGATACCCGTAATATTAAAAGTACCTTGTAATAAGAACTGCATTATCATGTGTGGGACCTCCTGATTGGTTGAGTCGGTATTGCCATTTACAAAAACTGTCCAATGATCGGTCTGCGTGGTAGTTAATTGTGAGATTTGTCTGGAGTTGACAGAAATTAAAAAGAACATTAAAGTTGAAGTGCAGTTGATTATACCAGTTGTACAGTCTAACATAAACTCAAAGTATTACTTTTGAAGAAGTGTAACGATACACGTGTGTATGTGTGTGTGCGTGCGTATGTGCGTGTGTGTGTGATTTTGGTTTTAACGTAGCTTGAACAATTTTTCAGTCATATCCCTACGATGTCTGCAGTGTGGCAGTTCATAGTGATCTCTAGCACTGGAACATCATGCCACAGACATGTAGCACAATGTTCCACCCAGTCGTATTATCCTGACACCAGGTCACCCAGTCCTAACATTAACCTCATAAAGTTAAGCAAGGTTGTTGTTTCATCCATTTGTAAGTCTTTGGGATGACTCGGTCTGGATTTTAACCTTCATCTGAGGCGAATGCTCTAATCAGTAGGCCACTGGAGCGATCCTGTAATGATGCAAGTCTTATAGATCGACTGAGAGCAAATCTTGGTGTCGTCTTGTACAGAAAACTATCTTGGAACTCTCCCATAGACTCCGTAACCCAAAAAGCCAATCAGATGACATTTTTTCTGCAAAGAAATATGTCAACTTCCTAAACACATCAAGGCATGCTGCTACAAGACGCTAGTTCATCCAAAGCTCCACAGTATGGGACACAAAATCCATTGCAGTCTAGCTAGATATAGTCCTAACCATTAGCGTGTCAAACATGCTGAAAGAACTTCGGTTAGAAGACATTAGAACCTGATGTCAACAAATCAAGGTCATCATGATGCACCTAATCATTAACCAACTGGTTGAAAACCCCAAAAATAGTGCACGCATATATGAATTCCTTCTTCCCCACAGGCATAAGTCTTTCGAACTACTTGCCAGCTACAGCCATTATAGCGCCCTCCATTGATTTCTTTAAGGTCCACGTCGGTGCTGCATGTCCCATGTCTTCGCGTGTACACCGTGTGTTATTTTATCCTGTTATTAACTTGTACAAAGACTATGCCTTCAAATATATACATAGTTCATCACAGTGCGACTATATCTGTATATAGGCCAAGCACTTAACTGGAAAGACAAAAGAACGTTGTATCATTTCGAACCGGTATGTTATATCGTTGCTGTATGTACATGGATCTCACGAAACACAGAGCTTCATGTTCGATCCTTTGGTATTAAATACTAATGGTAGTACCTATTTCTTGATGTTAAACATTTATTAACAGTAAATATAAATTTAAAACTAATCAAAGTTCATTTCTTCAGGGTCACTGTCAATAATTATACCACTCATTTTTTTTGATAATTTTTGTGTACATACGTGGTTGACTGTGATATGGATATACGTGGTTGACTGTGATATTGATATACGTGGTTGACTGTGATATTGATATACGTGGTTGTATGTGATATTACGAATTGCGAATTTTACGCTTAAATGCATCATATGGGAGATTTGGCTTAAATATTAGGAGACAATGAAGAGCTGAAAATAGCTGTATCTCTACCTGATGAATTTGTATGCCTTTGAACACTACAGGTGCTATATTACTATTACGTTGTATTATGTTATGGGTGCCTGTCTAGGGGCAAATAGAAAAATGTGATGTTAAAAATGTCCATAGGTTAATATTAGGCTAAGTATGGAGACAAATGATGACGTAGCATTATGACATCTTATTGAAGTTTTGTTTCTTAGATCAGAATGGTATAATTATCTGAATGATTGTGTCTTTTTGTTCCTGTGTTCACTTATGTTGATAATTTGGTTTACTTTGGCTTTTTACGGCACAACTTCATATACGGTTATATCTTGAGGCAATCGGAATAAGTGCTTATTATTTGGCATGATTCAAATCCGCGCTCTTTCGTCGCGAGTCTGGCAGCATCTCAGTTGGGAAACCAAGCGCACCCTCGTTAACTCTTGATGTTATAAAGATGATCATATCAGATTGACGGATAAACAACTGATTGGCGTTATACTCAGTTGTAGGTATGTCATAAATTGTATTTACTATTTTAGTCGCGTTCTGTCTTGAAAAAAAAACTTTATAAACCCCATCATTTTCCTTCAAATCATCACCGTTACTTACCTGTTCTCCAGTCAGTATCACAAGTCTGGAGACCACGATGTTAATGGGATTTCCAATACTCGGGTCACGATAAAGTTTGGCAACCTTGCATAAGAAAAAGAAAATAAGAACAAATTGGTAAGAAAACTTATAAGAGGATATAAATTGAAAATGTTTACCTATTGGAAAAGAGTAAAGACTTTACATAGTTATTAAATACATAAATCGATCGTAAAATTTCGGTTTTTCCGCTGTATCAGATTCTGATTTACGATTGTTTCTGTATCATTAAGTAACTATCTCACAGGAGATCTAAATTTTATTTAGGTTTCCAAAATACATTTTCATTTATTTTACAGGTCTTTAATTGGATGCTCCATAGATTCATCAATTTACAGGTTCTACGTAATTAAATTTTCACCTTGAATATATCAATGCTGATCGATGAAACGGACTCATTTACTGTGCTGAGGATATTTGGAAAGACGATTTCATCTTTTTTGCATTTTCCTTTTCCAATTTAGACTTTGACTGATTAAAGGGGCTCCTACAACCCCTATCTTTCTCATTTAGAGTTTGACTGATTATAGCGGCTCCTACAACCCCTACCTTTCTCATTTAGATATTTGACTGATTAAAGGGACTCCTACAACCCCTACCTTTCTCATTTAGATATTTGACTGATTAAAGGGGCTCCTACAACCCCTACCTTTCTCATTTAGATGTTTGACTGATTTAAGGTGCTCCTACAACCCCTACCTTTCAATCGTTCATGATAAGGATATCATCTTAACGCTTAACATGCAATCAGGAAATAATAATGATTTACCAACCTTTAACCTTACATTATAACGTGTAACATTTTTATTTTGTTTATGGGTAGTAAGTAATATTTCCTTATTGCTTATGCCTCAAAAGTATAGGAAATGGTCCCCCCCACACACACACACACACAAACTTTGCTTCTGTGACCAGGACAGTGATATTTTGAAATGTAACTATTGGTTGAAATATATGTATTTTTGTAGGATGAAACAAAGGGGAAAAGAAAACCATGAATTCCCCAAGAAGCACACTAGTAAGGAGAAAGCTGCTTGGAACATCTGTCACAGTTGTTTGGGGCTTCCTGGGCAATCGCAAGGTCGAAAATTATGTGGAGTTGGTTGAGATTGGTGAAGACAAAATGGGCTGCAGGATGTCTCTCAAAGTCCATGTTCATCTTGCCAAATTCAAGGAGAACATGGGGGCATATTAAGAGGAGCAAGGCGAGCGCTTCCACCAGGATATAGTGGACTGGGAAAGCCAGTTCCTAGGACAGTATAACGAGAATATGATGTTATACTACATTTGGGGACTGATTAGTGAAAATGATTAACAGTGTAATAGTAAATCTCGAAAAACTACCCACTTCGAAATCATTTGTGGCTATTTTTTATTACTTTAGTATAAATACATGTTAATTTGTATTCACATGTTGTTTTTTCTGATTTTATGTGAAAGGAAAAGTACAAATTCGCCCGTTTTCTCATTGAAAATAGGTAAATTTTATAATTTCACTGTCCTGCTCACAAAAGCAATGTCTGTGGAGAATAATAGCCATTTTCCATACCTTATAGACATAGGCAATTATGAAATAACACTTACTACCCAAGAACGAAAATTGTGTTTCATAGTATTATTACAACAATTTTTATTTTTAAAAAAATTCGCATTATGTATGATGATCATCAGAAAAATGAGTAATTTTTTTTACAATGCCCATAAAATATGCGGACTATATTTCTTAAAATGAAATCGTTTCTTATGGTGACAATTCGCTCATTGTCTTATATTGCGTTATTTATCGTAGCTACTACTCGCAATTTGTAACCTTAAATGATGTAATAGGATTCTTTATCTTACAATGTTCATTATAGTGAGGATGTAGGGTTTCAGAAGCTCGTGTGATTTATGGAACTCCACCATTTTCTGATCTACTACCACCATTGTCTCCACATTTCTCTCCGCTAACTCCATCATAACCTCGCGCCTCCTTCTGCTCTTATGCCGTTCGGGAAGTTCGGATTCGTTCGGTTTGTCGAAAGTTTTCAATGGTCTCAACTTGAAAATGATGTCGGGATTATCTCTCTTCGCACCTCCCGTCGTATCTAATTTTGAGTTGTATCTACTGAACCAGGGTGATGTAGGTAAAAACCAGGGATTTTCCACGTCATTGTGCATGTCTGTTGATCAGAAATAAGAACGTACACATACGTACGTACCATATCACACACACACACACATATATATATATATATATATATATATATATATATATATATATATATATATATATATATATATATGTGTGTGTGTGTGTGTGTGTGTGTGTGTGTGTGTGTGTGTGTGTGAGGGAACAAAATGAAATGAGCAAAATGTGATCGAAGATTGATCGGATTAAATGTATAGTTCAAAGCAAGTTTCTCTCTCTCTCTCACACACACACACACACACATACACGCGTGCGCTTTTTCCCAAGACTAAACATAGTAAGGAATTCCTTATAGTCGAGGAAATCCTTATGGATTACATAGTAAGGAATTCAGTAAAATTCAGGAAATCTATATGTGTTGCATAGTAAGGAATTCAGTAGATTTCAAGAAATCTTTATGTGTTAATAATACACAACAAAAAAAGAAATTTGCTAGAATTCAGGAAATCTGTGTGTGTTACATATTACCTAGTTCCGTAGAGATCAGGAAATATACGTGTTTCATAGTGAGGATTTATGTAGAGTCGAAGAAATTTGTATGTGTTGCATAGTGAGTAATTCAGTAGAATTCATGAAATCTTTATGTTTTGCATAGTGAGTAATTCAGTAGAATTCATAAAATCTTTATGTTTTGCATAGTGAGTAATTCAGTAGAATTCATGAAATCTTTATGTGTTGCATAGTGAGTAATTCAGTAGAATTCAAGAAATCTGTATGTGTTGCATAGTGAGTAATTCAGTAGAATTCAGGAAATCTGTATGTGTTGCATAGTAAGTAATTCAGTAGAATTCAGGAAATCTGTATGTGTTGCATAGTGAGTAATTCAGTAGAATTCAGGAAATCTGTATGTGTTGCATAGTGAGTAATTCAGTAGAATTCAGGAAATCTTTATGTGTTGCATAGTGAGTAATTCAGTAGAATTCAGGAAATCTTTATGTGTTGCATAGTGAGTAATTCAGTAGAATTCAGGAAATCTTTATGTGTTGCATAGTAAGTAATTCAGTAGAATTCAAGAAATCTTTATGTGTTGCATAGTAAGTAATTCAGTAGAATTCAAGAAATCTTTATGTGTTGCATAGTGAGTAATTCAGTAGAATTCATGAAATCTTTATGTGTTGCATAGTGAGTAATTCAGTAGAATTCAGGAAATCTTTATGTGTTGCATAGTGAGTAATTCAGTAGAATTCAGGAAATCTTTATGTGTTGATTAGTGAGGAATTCAGTAGAATTCAGGAAATCTGTATGTGTTGCATAGTAAGTAATTCAGTAGAATTCAGGAAATCTTTATGTGTTGATTAGTGAGGAATTCAGTAGAATTCAGGAAATCTGTATGTGTTGCATAGTAAGTAATTCAGTAGAATTCAGGAAATCTTTATGTGTTGCATAGTGAGTAATTCAGTAGAATTCAAGAAATCTGTATGTGTTGCATAGTAAGTAATTCAGTAGAATTCAGGAAATCTTTATGTGTTGAGTAGTGAGGAATTCAGTAGAATTCAGGAAATCTTTATGTGTTATTCAGTAAGAAATTCACAAGAATTCAGGAGATCTTTATGGGTTAATAATACCCAACTAAGTAGAGTTCAGGAAATCTTGATTTGTTAAATAGTAAGGAATTACGTAGAGCCGAGGAAACCATTGTGTTGCACAGTCAAGAATTCCGCAGTTTAGGAAATCTCTATGTGTTACATAATAAGGCATTGCGTAGTTCGACATTTTTATTTGTTACTTGTAATTCCCTAGTTCAGGAAACTTTTATGTGTTACATGGTGAGGAATTGTCCACAAATAAAAGATGCAATGATAATTTACTAGTCAGTTAGTTGGTCATTTCTTCGTTCGCTTCAGATAATAATATGACATTATTAAACGTATAACTTAGATATTAAGAATTGAAGTTGTTTAGAAAATCTGGTAACAGGTGTTCTTCTTATTGTTTATTTACTAGAAGAATATTTTGCTGAAATTAAGGAGGTCATTCGCCAAAGCAGTCGACAAATAATCATTTTTTTTAATTAAAATATAGACTAAAATTATGTTCTGTTGTTGTTAGTATTACCTACGACTCCGCAATGAGATAAGCCTTTGGGAAGCTTGAGTGAAGAACGTTTGTAAACAATGTGTGGGTGGCCACCCTGGTTTATATCATTTGTGTGATTCCACAATGGTTCCACAAAATAGTCTTCTTCAGCAGTGGAAAACACTCCGAGCTGTGAAAACAAATACGTACTAAAAAGTAAATTATTTACAAACCGAATATTTAAAAAGGACATAGAGTATTGTGAATTAAATCTCCAACGTCCAAACTGTTTTATCTCAAATCCAAATGGATGAAGTCCCAATTAAATTCCAGCAGTATTCCAAATCATTTCCAATACTGAATGTGTTGATGTGCCTGTACAAAAGGACTAATTCATAATACACACTGATTATAATAAAGAGAACTAGGAGTGAAAAAGAGGATCACTGTCAATACCTCTTGATTGATCCATACCAGGAGAACATCTGGCCTCGTCTAAAAACTGAGAAATAATCGGGTGTCAGCTAAAGGAATAATTTCTTCATTATCATTCTTCTCAACAGCCTTCTTTGCTATAGCTCTTGTAACTGCACAAGCTGGATATAAATCAGGGATTTCTTTTTTAATAGGATCGAATTTTTCATCTAGATAAGTCAAATCAATTATAAGTGCATTAACCACAACCTTGTATCTCCAGCTAGGTGATGCCTAGTAATAAATTAATGGATAAAAATGTCACTTTCCGACTATCACAGGTCCTGAGACTAAATCTAATGACACATGTACACAATGGAGAGGAACATTAACAAAGCCGCATTCTACTACCTGGATAAGAATACATTCGATAGAGGAAATCTTCTCAGAAAAGGACACAGTAACTGATGATAAAAAAAATTATGAAAAGTTCATGTTTCCAGTACAATTTTAATCGGGGTAGACTTGGCAGAATCAACAATAAGTAATAAAGAAACCTTCAAATGTTTCTCAATATAATAAAATCAGAATGGGGCTTGTTTGCCTCAACAAATGTATTGCTTTCGTTACATAACTGTGACTTTTATCTCGTAGAAAATAAGAACACTAGGAATAGGTCTGTCCTTATTATGTTGCTTTTTCTCTAATCTATAGGCATAACGCGGCGTTTTTACTTGCAATATGTGCGCGTAGGAAGATATAAGGATCTCTGATTATTCTTATCAGAAACGCTATTCCTAGATTTTATGCCAGACTGAGATTTGGAAGTACTCATATGAACTAAGATTTTTTTGTGCCAAAATCATGCTGAATGGAAGACTTTTTGGCACAAGAAACTTCGGGAGTCAAGGAATATATAGTCAACTATGCGAGGAGCATTTTCTAAGAGTTCAACTATGGATGCAGTTCTTGAATTCTTCAAACAATATGAATTGTCAGAGGTTATTGTAGTTTTGACCGACCTCCTTGGCTGAGCGCCACCTATCAACTAATTGTCTTTTTTCTCTTGCAAATTTGACATGTGTCTAACTAGTGTTTTAAGTTTTAATTTTTTAAATATTTTTATTTTTTTAAATTTTTTTATGCAGTTCCCGAGCTTTTGTAGATATGAGTTAGGTACCAACTCATAACCATTCAAGATACATTTTTGTAACCTGCACTTTGTTGTCCTGACAATAAAGTAAGTGAAGTCTTTACGAGTATTGCCAATCAATAAAAACACATTGTAATAATTGAGTCCAGTGCTGTCATGGTCATTTTGAACTTTCAGTATTTTTTCAGAATGAGGAAAATATTTATCTTCGTATTTTTTTCAAACGGGGTACTAACTTAATATAACATCAAAAATTGAACTTGTGTGTAGTGTGTGGGATCCACTTGCCTATTCTACTTCTTTTAGTTTTTAAAGTACATTTCCCTTAGCAGCAGAGAGGCTGGACAGACAAATTTGCCTGAGACCTTATTTTTGAAAATTAAGGGTTCCTACGAAGGCTGAGAGAAAACGTTTTTGCCTTAATAGTAAAACTTTATTTAATTGACCAGATTTTTTACTCGATCTATTCACGATGTGGTCACTACAAGTATGTTCTTCATCCTCTCTGCTGCTATTAATTAAACAGCCAGTATAAATATTATCAATAATGATTATTGGAGAACCACACTCAGCTAAATTAGCTCGAGATTGACTAGAGGCAATTAAAAAATATCTACATGTTCGTGATTCTGTTAAGCAACAACTACAATCACGTCAGGAATCTCAAATAGAATTTGAGGAGGATACAAAACAATTATTTAAACCTATCACTGAGACTACTAAAAGTATTCAACCTTGTTAGAAAAAACTGCTGAAACAACTGAAAAAATAGCAAAAAAAAAAACTAAAAAAAAAGATTCTTGAAGAACTTCCAGAAAAAATAGCTGCTGCGATGCCAATCCCGGAAATACCTGAGGATGCAGACCAGGCAGAAGGTGATACTTAACAAATACCAGGACAAACGCGAGGTAGGGTTAATATAAATAATAAATTTATCGAAGATGACATTAATGGCAGTGTTTCCCTCTAAGCACAGTTGTGCGTAAGGGACGCACACTGGAGAAAATTGACGCACAAAATTTTTTGCTGTGCGTTTTTTTGACGCACGGGATTTGCAAAATATAATCAGGATTTATTTAATATCCAACACGTTGCAGTAGAGATGGCATCGTGTATACTTCGATTATACATCATTAGGGATGGCATCGTGAATACTTCTTCCGGTTTCCTGTTTCGTATGCTCTCTGTGTTGCACACTGCCATTAGGCAATATTATGACAGGGTAGCTTCCCCTGATCTCGCCAGCTCTCACGCGATTATATCTAGTTGAGCAAGATGTCCAGATGTTTAAACTCAATTCTTGTTGCTTTAAAATGTGATCTCGAGATGAAAACAGCATGCACTAAGAATCATTAGCGAAGAAAGCGAAAAAAGCAAAACAAGAAAGAGTAAATGTGGATCTGACTAATAAAAAAACGGATAAAATGTTGTTTTTTATACTAGAATATGACACATCCAAGGCATTGTTATTGACGGAGTGACTTCGTGATTGCGTGAATAATCCTTACGTGACATCGTTTGAGAATTTTTAAAATCTGCCCTTGATCACCACAAGATATCTTTTGAACACATTATTACCTAAAACTTTCTTTGAGAGTAAAGAAATAAGTAAAATTGCAGAGACAAATCCATTATTTGGATTACAAAGTCAGGGGTTCGTTGCAGATTTTTCTAACTGCTGCAACAAAAGAAAGATCAAAAAGTTTAAGTGGAACTTGTTAAAGAGAAGACGAAACATTAGCCTCTGATTTTTGTATAAATGTGTTTTAAGACGAAGTACAATGAAACCGATGATAGTACACATTTTATGACAGGCAGTAAATTAACTGTTGTTTTGTTAAAATTATTTATATGCAGTTTTGCATTGGTTTATATGATATGTGTTGGTCTATAATATTTCTACAAAAAATATAAAGAGACTTAAAAGTACGACTATAAACTAAAAGGAAAATTAACTAATACAAGTATCCTTTGAATTGATAATGTATTTGTGTTAACTGTGCTTTTTGGTTTTATTTGTATTTGAAAGAAGAGAGAGAGAGAGAGAGAGAGAGAGAGAGAGAGAGAGAGAGAGAGAGAGAGAGAGAGAGAGAGAGAGAGAGAGAGAGAGAGAGAGGAGTATTGTGCAAATTGCAATATCCTTTTCCAGCTGAAAAAGTATGGATTAATGGATTAGATGAAAATTTGTCGGTACATTTTTGACTCCCACAATTTTTATTTGACCCCCAATTCTGACACCAAAGGCTTTTTTGACCCTCAGTTTTACACTCCTGGGGGATACACTGATTAATAGTATCAGACAGCTCGAAAGCGTAAAAGAATTAGCTGCTAGTGCTGTGAGAAGTTATAATAATCGAGAACAATATTTAAAACCTGAATATGCTGATGATGCTGTAGGTCGCGAAGATTGGTATAAATGGATATTTCGCATACACTATAACGTTAATAAAACTCGAAACGACGATCCAAAATATATTGAGTATATTTATGCAATAGATAAGTATATTTTGCTTATACAGTTACCCCCAAAATAACAACAACAATTACTACAACAATCTGAACCAATATCACCAGAACTTAAGATACCAGAAGGACCAGTACCACGACTACAATCACCACTACAACAATAGATACAACAACGACGATAACAACGACAAAAATCACCAAAACCATTTGAGCAATCACATCGTGATTATCCAGTATCACCAAAATCACCATCAAAACCAAGTAAAAAAGCACCACCTAAACCAAGTGAAGAGGAAGAAGAAGTATTTCTGGACCCTCCTGGTACAACTGGAAGTGGTCTAGGTAGTGGTCTTATTACTTCTCCCAATAATGTCCTTGCTGATGTCGATTGAAGAGAAATCCTAATTGGAGGAAAACGAGCTGGTAATAATTCATCAGAAATCATTAATGTTGCAGCTGATATTTGCAAACGATTATTTAGTGGCGGCATTATGGACATTGATGTGTATCGATCGCTCATTAATAAAATCGCCGATGATTATTATAGTGACTAAGTCACCGTTATTCGATACAATTAGTGATAAAGTCAATTAATAATAGCAATGATCGTGCATAGGATTCAACGTGGACGTACCATGGTCAGGGTAATAAACTCTCGATTACCGGTATACAGAGCAACCTACGGAGACGGACTAGGCGATGTTGTTCAGGGTCAGTTTAGAAGAATAGCCCCAAAAGCAATACCTATTGCAAAACAACTAGGAATGAAAGCTATTGATGTTGTTCGTGAAAAAGGTATAGACGCTGCTGGTAACCTTGCTAGCAAAGCATTCTCAGCGATCAAAGATAGACTAACGCGATTAATACGCAGACCACAACCCGTCCGACCTCAACCAGTGAAATTACCTAGCACTGAAGTGATGCCCGCAAGTGTAAGTAAAATAATAAATCAAGCCGTTAATCAAAAAACTAGCGGAGTTAGTTGATGTCCCAATGTCGGAAAAAGAAAAAATATAACCGCTAGTCTGATAGCATGAAGTGGTCTTGCTTCCCAAAGTGGTCTTCGTGTTAGACGAAGATGATAATAATAAAGATGTTCAAGCGTATAAGTGACCCCGCATTTCATATGGACGCACCAGTTCTCAAAGATGAGTCAATGCGTGATTATCAGTATTATTCTTATGACGCCCGAATGCCAGATCAGCGTAGACGAATCAAATTACAGGTTCAGGATACAAGTAGATATTTCTTACCCGCTGAAGCATTTATTGAAGTCGAAGGTGAAATTTTAAATAACGCTAATCCTGCAGCTTCAGCAGCATATGTAGCTGATGTTAGAGTTGGTTTTGTTAATAATGGTATTATGGCGTTGTTTGATAGCGCTACGTACATGATCGACGGAAACAATATTGAATTAATACAGAAAGACGTCGACATTGCTACAACAATACTTGGTCTTGCAAGATACAGTGATGATTATTCGAGATTAGCTGGTCCATCAATGATGTTTGCAAAAGATATAACTGATCATCCTAACATTAGAAATCAAGTCATTCGACAACCTAATGATTGAGCTGCTGCTCCTGCTGCTATTGAAGATTTACCTTTTCCAAATCCAGAATTCAACTTAGGATTTGCAACACGTCGAGCGATGTTAAAAGGTGATAGGAGAGCATTTTCATGTGCAATTCCATTGTCACAGATCTTTGGATATTGTAGGAGTGTTAGGTAAGTGATTTTCGGAGCTAAATTTACAGTTGTACTCGTACGAAAAGGCAATGACAATGATGCAATCTGGCGACCTATTGGTGATTCTGGTAGAGTAATTCTTACAAAACTTCCTTGTGGATGACGGTAATGATCCCCTCGATATCTAAAGAACAACTGTTACTTTCCTTTATGGATCTAGGTGACAAATCAGCGTTGTCATGGTTAACAATGACTATGGATGTTATCCAGAGTAACATCAACGGTTTATTCACATGGCAAATAGCTTCACAGCAGGGTGTTTCTGCACCAAGACACATATTTATTGCATTACAAAATGCTGCACGAGTAAACGATCAAAATCATAATATCATGGTATTTGACAAACTCGGTATTACTGAGGTTTCATTAAGGATAAATGGACATCAAGAACCATCCGATGACATTTTGTTAAATTTCGATCAAAATCATGTAGCACGTGCGTATCATCGTCTTATGTAGTTTATGGGTCGTGATCTAAACGTTGATACTGGTTTACAAATAGCTCAGCTATATTTTACAACGTTGTATCCGATTTAATCCTTTTAGATCTAACTAGACAATCTGTTGTAAATATACATTTTCGAGCTAGTGTGAATCGAGGAGCTATTCCTAATTACAGAGCAATTGCTGTTATACTTAGCAAAAAATCAATGTTACTCGAAGGTGCAGGTGGACGAATGAGAGTCGTTGATGCTCCAGTAGAGAACATGTAATTAGATCGCTCATAATATTAATAATGTCATATCATCACGTTAGTGTAAGTCTGACTCCTGGTCAAATTAAAAAACTGCAATCATCATCAAAAAATAATTGTGCGGCAAAAATATCACTAAAGCGAGAACAACTCGCAGGTGGTCCGAATAAGCTATCGTTGACCGAACATCAGTATAATCACTTTAATAAAGCCAAGCGATCAAAGACCGGGTTACGACTTAATCTTTCTGCAGCGGTTATTAAAGACATCGCTAAATCGGGTGGTATATTTCCACTTCTCGCAGCTATACCAGCATTAATACCCGCTGCAGCCCCAGCTGTTGCAAAAGCTGGAATGGCGTTAAAGAAAGCAACAGGACAAGGAATCAAAAAAAAAAGGAAAAGGTCTAAGACTTCCGAGAACCTCGCCTTCGTGGTACGGAAAAGGTCTAAGACTAGGAACAGTTCGAAGATAATTCCAATATCAAATTTTGATTTACTCGATGCAGCCAAGCGACTAAATATAAAAAAAATTCAGAGGAGTTTTTATGAGCGATCAATTACCAAAACAACCTAACAATACTGAAACTGGTATTATTAATCTTGATAAAACCTCTGGACCTGGCACGTATTGGGTAGCGTATGCAATTGATCCACGTGAATTGCTTATTTTGATTTGTATGGTTTGGCGCCACCAAAGGAGTTTCTTCATTATGTCAGCAATAAAATTGCTCCCATCTGGTATTCAACGCTACCAACACAAAAATAATTGATCCTTCAATATGTGGTCGAGAAGTACTTAATGTACTTGATGCTATATCAAAATCAACAAAACCACCTCATAAAGTCGTGCATGAGTATACCACGATGTCGCATTTGAACAGACACTAATGACATAATGGTTGATATCTATGGAAAATCTCGGACAAAAAAGATAAGATCGTCGACTTATCTAAATACGCAACTTTTGATCAACTTAGAAATGAACTCGATGATTTATTAAATATTCACGAGTGTAGATCAAAATGAAGTCGTCGTTTATCAAGACAAACAAGGGCTATTAAAAACGAGAAACATACAACTACCCTATGTACTTATACGAATTCCTACCGCGGTTACTAATAATATCGTTACTTATGCTTATCAAGGTAAAATACAGGATTCAGGTAAGTCGGTTAACGACTATGTTAAGAAAACCAGCGACGTATTATCTGCTGGCATAATAATGTCAGGGAAAAAATACTTATCTCGGAAACCCAACCTCGGATAACGACGCAACAACAAAAAATACGTCGACGATAGCAATAACGATCAAGTGACAGCAATAACAATGATCAACAATGAAATAGCCACAATAAGAACTGATTTTACCGGTCACGTGAATACGTTTCTAAGTTTTCGTAGAAACATAAACAGATCCATTAATGAATGTTTTGGAAGTCCACCAACCGTCGACATAAAACTCGTTGACATTAATACGAAACTAAATGATATTATTAGTGGATTTCCGGATATTATTCAGAAAACGAGCCTGATTAAAATTCCTCACAAACAGATCATCAACATCGTATACGTCGTGGGATCAGGCACAGCTACATGGACACAACGAAATAAAACCATCAAACACCGCTGAGGTCGCTGGTATATATAGGTTGTCTGTGTTTAGTGTTGTAGAATTTAACATACTTCCCACATCTCCATTAGCTAATAAACTATCTAGAACCGTATTAGTAATGTTGGATAAAGATTCTGAAGAAACGTTCACGTTTGAATCGTCGGATAGAAATTTGGCATCCGCTAATTACTGGTGGTGTCTGGAATTTGTAACTAAAGCTCCCATTTTAATTACTTAATTAAATGACAGCTTCATAAGTATAATGAATCCAATGACAGAGTCACTCATTGGCGTTCAACATCACAGATATAATCAGGAGTGTAAGTGTCAGACTGAACTAAAAAATAGATTAGACGTTGAAAGTAAAAAAAAATATCGCAGACGCATAGTTGTTATTGACATAGTCGTTTACTCGGTTTCTGCTGTTGTTGCTGGAACCGGATTATTATTAACAACGTTAACTATGACTGCTCCTGCGGTTTTAACGATTATCGTTTCTACGACAACAACATGTGCAGGTATTCTTGGTATTATCGCTAAGAAAATATCTACATGCGTGAGCGATAAATTACGCGAGTACATGATGAAATTACACACAGCAACAGCCGCCTATACTAAATTATGCTCACATCTTTCCTTGTACCTCAGTGATGGCAAAATATCTGATGAGGAGTTCGTAACGATAATGAAAACCTACGATGAAGCATTCGTGATAGAAAACAACGCATTCTCTAGGGACATTAGCGGAAAGATTGAGAACTAAATAATAACGATAACAATATTGTCAGAGTCCTTGACATCGTCAAGGGAATTATTGCAACAGATCGTCACTAATACGATACCATCTAAAACTACTATGATATCGGAAAGTTCAACCAATCCTGAATTTAGCGTTAACTTTCCAACTGCAATTTCAGCAAGTGAAATTGCATTGGCCCAACTCCGCATTTATAATAGCTGGCCAAATATCAAGTCGAAACCATTCGGTGGATTACCAGCAAATAATTCACTGGTATTTGCTAATAAGAATAAACCGGATGAAACACCTGATTGGCAAGTTGTTAGAATTTCAACGGGTAGTTATCAAATAGAGGAGATTAATGACGAGTTCCAAAGAATCAAAAATAGCTATCACTGTTTACGAACCAACACTATCAGCGGTAATTGAAGTGAATTCCCCTGATTACCTCGTAGATATCTATCAGAGTTCAATCAGATCAGTATTAGGATGGCCTGTAGTCGCACCGGTTTATAATGGAATTTCAGAACCAACTAAAATGAGTTTAAAACGAGTGAAGAAAAATTCATTAAAGATCCAGAATATCGAGAAGAAAATCCATGGCGTTATATAAAATTTGAATTTGATCCAAACAATAATAATCATTACTTTACCGATTTTGACGGTAAAAGGATCCCATAGATAACTAGATCAGCATTTAATGTTATCGTAGACCCCAAGACGCAACGTCACAGAAACATTGTTGATGAAGAACTTTATAAAGAATTTTTAGATGCTCTTAAACCTGAATACAATAAGAGTCTAATGATCTAAGGAATTTACTTACTTCATTATCACAGCATTATGATAATAATGTAAAGCAGCAAATAATTGAGTCAATAAAACACTTTAATGGTATCTTATTTGATTTACACATCGCCAATCGAAGCATTATAAACGTTGCAACTAATCTTAGTAGAATTATTTACACGGGTCCAGATTCTAAACAATTATTTCTTGATCATTATAAAATAACAGAAAATGATCTACGAACATTTATTATACCAGATCTAAATAACGCTGAAATGAAGAAATCATTAAATGATCTTATTGAAGAATATTATCCGGGAGTAATTGAATCGTGGAGAAAATTAGCCCCACCACCATCTATACTAAAACATAACAACAACCCGTTTGGTGCTGACAGACACATATCACCAGGCATTGTAGAAATAAAAACAACAATCGCTGTCAATCTCGTTTGCGACGTTGTGGAAGGAACTTTCCAAATAGATATTTCAAAGTCTAGTCAGGCACAGCAGGGATACATGTTATACACATTTTCACTGCGCGATCCGCCCGGGTGGTTGATTGTATCAGATCCTATAAACCACGTATACTTGCGTGTTCATAATCCGTTATTACCAAGAATACACTTCAAACTTACAGACCAAATTAATCACATCTTGGACACAAGAAATGAAATTATAAATATAAATCTGTATGTGAGATCGTAATGCGTCAAATGCGAAACAAAAAAAATATCTTTGGTACTCGTCTATGGTACCTGATACATAAAGGGTTGGTCCGTATTCTTTGATATTAAAGTATATCCACAAATGCATAGTTGGTCCGTAAGTATACTTGTTAATAGTTTATAGGTTACTAAATATATAATTTTTTTACTAAGGCAGAATATGCATTAGTTTTCCCAAGGGTTTTGTTTTTTTGTTTTGCCATTATAACGGTAATAGGCCCCCTCGTTACTTTCATTTTCACTTTCATTTTCACTCGTATTTGCACAATGTTCCCTTAACTGTCTTATACGAAAGTTCATAAACTTTTTCTGTTCGTATTCATGAGATAATTCTAACTTGATTTTGTCAATAGTGTTTGAAAGAGGTACAAACAATTTTACCTGATTATCAGACTAATATCGTTTTGTTGTAATTTTTTAATAGCAGAAACAATGGCATTTGTATTTTCAGTATTCATTATATAACAAATGAATATATATATATATATATATATATATATATATATATATATATATATATATATATATATATATATATATATATATATATATATATATATATATATATATATATATATATATATATATATATATATATATATATATATATATATATATTTGTCCTCATATAGAGGACTTTTTGAGATGTGTGAAGATGGTTTTATATACAATGATTATTTGGATGTCTGATTTTGATTGGGACGGCACATTTTAACCTCATTTGAACCCCACTGTTGCCCTATGACATCAGAGCAGGTTCAGAGGTCACATAAATATATTTACAGATGTCATGTGGTTGATTTGTTAATTAAGGGATGGCACATTTACATAAACTGATTGATGAGCATGAATATATTTACAGATGGGCATGTGGTTGATTTGTTAATTAGGGACAAGGTGGGGAACCTTTAGTTGATCAGATGTGTGCACCTAATGAGGTTCTGAATTTTTGTTTAGATATATTACCCCCAAGACTAAGTTTCTAACTAAAAGTCGAAATGTTAAAAACTTCAGAGGGCTGTCTGCTGTGTAGGTCTTATTTTACGACCATTTATTGCCCTCGCAAAGAGATCCTAGAATATTTATATATCGAAAGTCTAGAAACTCAGAAGGCCTAATGGTCTTTGTGACTTGTAACCTCATTAGTTTATTTTTAATTTGTGTTTTAAATGACCCCTGTGTGGATACCCATTAGCAGGTCACAGGGTTAAATTACCTCCTACTGGTCTATTTTTTGGACGGTACAGACGGCACAAACACATAACGATGATGATATATATGATATGATGAAAATGATGGCCTTTTCTACTTGTGAACAGAAACTAGCACACCGAACCCCAAATATCAAAATCGTTGGGGTGAAAACTATCACTAAAACTATCACCAACGTTGTGGGTGGGCGAACTAATTTCTGTTCACAAATATATAATAGTTCGTGGGCATAAAATCTCCCCCCTCCCACAGACAAATTTCAGCCTTTCATAGGATTCGAACGCCAATCGCAAGTTCCGCAGCCATTACGTCTAACCAACTGAGCTACCACGCATTATATAAATCTATACCGAATTAGTTAATATATACTTACCTAAACAACAGTAGTTTTAAAAACTATAGTGTTTGATTTTCTTAACATAAATCACAATTTCTGGTATTTTTTATATTTTCAGTTTCCAAACATTATAGATATATTTTTAATTATGCATAACATAAATGATACTGTTAAAGTCTCTGTGTTTTACCAGGTCAAAAGCGGATGTTCTTAAAATAACTTTACGCTCTTAGGAATTTGGCCACAAATACGGCAGAATGCAGAATCCATCATATTGTTTGATGCATTCTTTGTGGTGTATAATTATAAAGTCACATTTAATCCGCATACGCATTATTTAGTGCATTTATTGTACAAAACGCATCTATGAAAGGTTCAGAAATGTGAAATATATTGTATTCGTTCTACTACGCATAGCGTTGAACAGACCTAATTAAACAGCGAGTTTAGAATTTAGTATATTTAATTGCAATAAAAGTACAAATTTGTGAAATATATATATATATATATATATATATATATATATATATATATATATATATATATATATATATATATATATATATATATATATATATATATATATATATATATATATATATATATATATATTTATATATATATATATATATATAACCGATTCTTTAAACAGAGATTTCTCTGTTCGTATTTTATGTACTGTTTTCTCAGATGTGCTAGTATTTTGTATGTGATTAGTGAGTAAATGCTATTAAAATACAGATAAAAATAACTACGATAAAATCGATATAACGGATCTAATTATACAGCGAGGTTAGAGCAGCCAATCACAACTGACTACATGTATGCACTTGTGAATCTCGCACGTTGATTTTATGTAATCCATGGGTAAAGTATAATTTTATCAGAAGGGAATCAGTTGCCCAATTAGCATTGAAAAGACTACTGGTAGGTTTGTAAAACGTTACTATGTTATCAATCATTAGTATATAGTGATTCTCCATCAAAGAGTTATGATATATCTGATTATACGTGTGCGAACAAAGATTTTCGTTGAGTTTACTAGTTTTAGCTTTGTGAAATCCCCAGGAATGTTAACGGGAATTAGCATTAGCTTTTAAATTTGTTTGTCAAATACATGTTCTTTCCAGTTCTTTTGATCGTATTGTGTACATTTTTATGAGCGAATTACGATAAAAAAAACGGAAAAAAACTACTATTTCGTCAACAAATTTAAAACTTAATGTTAATTCCCGTTAACACTCCTGGGGATTTCACACAGCCAAACTCAACAAAAAAATAATGATAAAATCGACTAAAATGCTTGAAAAATAGCGTAAAAAACAATAAATTTTGATGAAAATCGAACAAAATAAAAACTTTATAAAAACATAATTAAATCTGTTTAAGTAGAGAGTGTTTCATGATATAGAATATAGTTTATATATCTTTGTAGAGTACAATCTTATATTTCTGAATAAACTAAATAATAACAACAACTACAATAACTGAAAAGTTTTATGCTTGTCCCAGTCTCGCTTAATTATCTAAGAACCTGAACATAATATTTTGCTCAAATTTAAAGGAATAAGCAGACTTTGTAACCCCTTCGGCAACTGATTTAATTGAGGGTGGTACAATATTAAATTATTTACTAGCGGAATAAATGGACTTGAACATAATTTCTTCTCCAGATTCTTTATTCACAGATTTAATAGCATTTGCAAATCGTGCACGCCCAGTTTTTCCAAACCTACAGTTTTCACTTTGCGTGATAATACGTAATTTTTTAAGTAAGTTGTCAACTTTACAGTTGCTGATGTGGTCCACCACATACCCGTCTTTGATCGGTCCCAATAAACATTCGATCACAAATCTGTATGATAGATTATTTCCGCTGTCTTTAAACGCAAGATAACCAGTACTGGTAACACTACCTACTGGTTTTTTCAATCTACAATTCCTGATGATGCCATTACGATTCGCTTCATAATTGGTTATGATTGGATGAGGCACAAACTCATTTTGCTCCATTTATATAGTATATACTATTTGTGTAAATCATTGTTTTGAAAATCTAGCTAGATAATCTTCTTCGCGCTTTATAATAGATTCAGAGTTATATTTTTTATCGTAATATCTTTTCAACTCCCTGTATTTTTTACCACCACATTGCGCACAAAGGTATGTCTTTCCTCGCACACCAACACCACACCATATACACGGTTTAGGTCCTAGACTCCCATTTCTAACGCATTGCATGTGATAACTATAGAACTCGTTTATGCAATTTTTGTTACACGGAGACGTGTAACCAATCTTGAGTCAGCGGCAATTGTGATTAGGTTGAATCATATATAAACGATTAATACTTCAATTTAGATACATATTTGCCTTAATTATAATATGCAGGAATTATCCGCAATTGAGCCTGCTGCAACTAGATTTGATCTTGACAGACTACACCAATTTAGTCTCCCGATGCAAGATCTAGCTTTAACAAATGCTAATATAACTATACGCATTAGTGAAGCCAAGAAGGAGTTCCGCCACGATGGTGCGGTTCATGTGTGGTCCACATTCAGGATTGGAAATAATATCTATGTTATGAATGACAAACGGTGTAGAGAGATCATTGACTATTTTGATGTTCGGAAATATATTATTTTAGTAAAATTTATTGTAAATATAGAGGATGATATTTGGATCATCCGAGACAAGCGCAATCCATCCAAAAATCAGGGAATAATATTATCCTCGGTGCGAATTCCAAACCAGGAATACTGACTGGAATAGACAAGCCGTATTATGAGCGATCTTATCCAGTAACTGCTGTTGTGTACGCGCTCTATCTATTACATGATAAACCTGACGTAAAGGATCTCAAGAAAATAAAACTGTCATCCTTGACTAGAACAAACTATGTGGCTCAGCGAGTTATAGAACACTTCACAAACGCGATACGGGGAAACGGTTTAACAGATTTAAGGCGTACAAAAATAAATATATGGGCTGAAAAAATTTAAAGACACTGGAGCATTTATCAGCAAAGTTGCTGAGCTAGAAAAGTTATTAAGATTTCCAAATACAGTGAAGACGTTGACAGGAGAGATTTTGCAGAAAACAAAATTTAAATCTAGAGGAGCTCCTATAAATATTATTGATAATAACGCGTATGCATGGACTGATGCTGTAACTGTATTTCCACGAGAAAGAACGGTTAAATTTTACCACGATGATGTATTCGATGCCATAGGTGATATTAGCATACGTGACCCTGTTTCTGTGTGGTTGTTTTAGAGTTCTGAATGTGATCATTATGATCAGTTTGTAAGGTCTAACGGTAATATTTATCGTACAGAATCTCTTTATAAAGAAATGGAAAACCTTGCGCTAAAATATACTTCTGACGATGTCAAAGTTAGGATATTACTAAGTAATTGTTTTACCGTACCATCAGTTGCTGCTCATTTCGCTCAGGAGAAAAGCTCGTGGAAACCGACACGATTAGAATTTCTTGAAGATGTCGTGAAAAGTTGTATAGAATACGGACACGGTTGATTGTGGAATACTACATTTAATTGCAAAGACGTTATCTCAGTTGATATAGTAGCGTGTTATCCTGGAAGTTTTCTTGGATCTCCGAGTGCTCCAAATACTTTAATAGATTTGGACATCTTACAAATGACATGACCAGGGTTGCGATAAATGGACACTTACCTAGATTTTGATTTAACAGGATTTGCTCATATAGAATCATTTGAGCTTAGAGAAGGTCTCCATATGATTGTTTATGCGTGGTTTGGAAAACACTTTTAAGAAAAATGTTGGGCTCCAATAGTTCTGCTAAGATATATGATCGATGTTGGAATTTTAGTATCGTTGAAAGTATCTGAAGCTATTATATCATATCGCGTGCAAGAGCAAGTTTGGTTGCCAGAAGCTGCTAAACATGATGAGAAATTTGCAAAAGATCTCGGCAGAAAAATAATCGGTAAGATTATACAAGGAGGATCACATGATCATAAACGAACTTGTACAAGATTGATCATGGACGATGTTGAACTCGATTTCATAATCGCTGATACGATGGAGAAAGACACATTTATAAGTCGATGTAATGCTTATTTATCAAACAAAACAAAACTAGGTATCATTGTAAGCTATACTGATGGCGAGTCACCGCAGTTTCCTCATCTAAGATCTTCGATGCTAGCTTATGTTCCGATAAATCTATTATCGATGATAAAGATTTCCTCCTTACGCTGTTAGAGTCGCGACAGATTCATTTTATATACACACAAAAATATAAAGGTTCATTAAATCTCGTTAATGGTGAATGGGGAACGTGGAGGATAAAACAAGAAAATATACTTAGTTATTGTGAATCTGCCGATGTTAAAATTGAGGAAACATATTACAGAAATAATCAAACATCAAAATCATCTGCGACACCCGTGTATGATCCTGTATGTAGACATAAGACCGTTTATATTAATGGGTGTGGAGGTTAGGTAAAACAACACGCGCGATTAACTTATTCATGAGCTTAGATATGATTGTCTTAAAACCAACGCACAAACCCACCAGGGAATTAAAGCAACGAAATGTAAAGTCGTGTACATATCATAGTTTCTTTAGATGGTGCAGAGATACATGGACCCATCACGAATGGGTGAAAATTATATACCTAAAACTATCATATGGGACGAGATATGCTCGGTGCCTCTGGAAGTATTACAAATATTTCTTGATTGGTTATTACTAAAGAATACTGCTGTGATTGTGTGTGGAGATCATGGTCAACCACCACCTTTGTTGGGCAGTCTCCACATGAGTGGCTAAAGAACAATGTAGATTATTATGAAGAAATAGTTGATGATCATAGAGCCGTTGATGGGTCGCTGAAAGAATTTAAAAGATTAATACGACTACAACCAGATAAAATACAATGTGAAGTGATGCGTGAGATAAATCCAGAAACATCCATGAATGATTTTTGGACCCTATGGAAACCTGCTGATTTGATAGTTGCCAGTAGAAAAATAGCTCGTGGCGAACTACAAAAGAAATTATATGCGTTACACAAGGAAAAATTCCCAAAGTTACCTGTACCGTTGTGTTATCGCCCTGCAGATACTAGACAACAAAATGTTGATGTTAAGATTCCTAGTGCAGACACTGAAAGTGTCCGAATACAAAATCTTGTGTTAAATGATATTGTTCTTGTCGCTGTTGATGTTGTCGAGAGCGCATTAAACATGGATAAATCTCCATGGAAGTTATGGTACGCTATAACGATTCATTCGTCACAGGGATTAACTATCACTGATACTAAAGTTTGGATAGTCGATGATCGTATTGAGTGGTCAAATTTAGTTTATCTCGCAGTATCTCGAGTTAGAAGACTATCACAACTAAAACGGGTTATCATGGATTGCATAATAACCGAAGAAATCGCTAATAATGTCGATATCAATAAAAGATTATGCAGCTATAAGCAGTGTGACAAAAAAAAATAATCGCGAGTTTGATATAGATGTGGATATCATTATGATGTTAAAACAACGACAAAATAATCATTGCGTAAATTGTAACGCAATAATGTTGTGGCAGTATTCGAGCAATAACCTAAGACAATTTACCGTTGATAGAATTAATAGTAGTCTTGGTCACACGCGCGAAAATGTGATGCTGACCTGTTTGAAGTGTAATCGGTGTCGAGGATCTGCAAGTTTATAAAAGTGTACTCGGTGGTAATTGCGTATCCTCAGGAATTATTTGTAATTGTTCACGTACAAATCCACGTTGATGAGCAGTTGAATCTAATCTGTAGATTGCAGGTCTACCTGTGGACTTTACCACGCTGGATATTTTGTGTGTGGTCACACTCCAAATAGGATCAGTTGCCCTTTTTCTGCCTCCTTCGAGTTCTCCATGTTCGTATAAATATCTAACCGTAACATTGCCTAGTACTGGTTGAGAAATAGATTTACGTTTTATCGGTATATATTTTTGTGATCGCATCAGACGGTTTCATAGAAGTTGCACGAGTAACTTCCTTATTCAGCGCAGCTATCACATTCGGTAACCTCGCAACCCATTCACGAGATCTTGTATCTGTGGATATTTCCATTGCATATTGATGCCCGAATAACCGTTCAGCAAATATTCAATTAAATCGTTCAACGATTGCCTGATCACGATGAATCTCCGTGTGTCCTTGTCTGATTTTAACGTTGTACTTGTTCATCAACGATGATACTGCACCAAGAAATTCTTTGCCAGGATCAACCTGTAGTAGTTTTGGCCATTGTAATGGTCCTCGCTGATAAATTTGTTTAAACGCAGATGCAACTTCAGATGCTGTCTTTGTTGATATCTGCTCGCAACGTCAACGACGGTTAAAGAGTATCTGTATGTGTGTTGACGACTACCTACTTTAATGGTATCGTGTGGTAAAAACAAGATATCCACTTGAAGAACTTCATTAGGAACGTTGACATCGAAATGTGCGTATTGAATTTTTTAGGTGGATTTAGAGAGATTTGCCATATTGCCTGTCGTGCTAACAACGCTGCAGCAACATCACGCGAAACTTTTGCTGAAGCACCAAGTTTGTTAATCACTGCCTTACCTCGCCAATATCTTTTCGGGGAATAATAAATAGATTCCATTATAATAATCAGTTGATTAATTACCAGTTCCTATCATTATTTTACCTTTCTTGGCAGATTTTATCACAAATCTAGCGAAAGATTCTCTGACAGATTTATTAGGTATAGAATTTAACGCGTGAATCAATTTTATATCTGCGAGATGCCGTTGTTGCAAATCAGGATTTTTATACGATACATCATGGGTGTGACACGCTTGATAGATCTTATTTACTGGATACTCTCCAGGTTTTGGTCGATTTTGGTTATCGAGTCTGATATCGAGACGAGTTCCAGGACCACAATAATTATATCCGAGAAGGTGTTTCTCACCAGGATATTTTGCCATGGAGTTCCTGGGAATTTCCCTAATGAAGCGGCTATATCACCACCACGCACTATTTGCGACGCGGAAACAAATTTATATTTTTGTACCACATTTTGCACACTTGCCTGTGAGTGCGCGTCTCTTATTTTTTGTTGTTATCGTTGACAATCCAACTGTGGTTGTTGTCGCTCTACACCAAACAGAATATAAACTCATATTATTATCATATGGATATAATTGATTTTTCTGCGACACGAAAACAAGAGCCAGTAAGGCACCATCCAGCGTTACCAAATTCTATCAGAATGATTATAATAGGTCCTTCTGGATCTGGTAAGACGCAATTATTGCTCAATGCGATGGCTCAAGTGGAATAAGTTGTATTTAGTAGCGCCATCTGTAGATGATCAACGATGCTACGAAGTACTTAAAGATTTTAATCAAAATGCGAAATTACTTGACAAAAATGATATCATTGATTTTATTACCGATATTGATGAAGCTCCATCCGTTGATGACTTAGATGGATTCATCAATAACCTCGTAGTGTATGATGATGTAATGCTTGACAAACAATCCAATCCAGCTAGAATATTTTCTCTAGGAAGACATAAAAATATTGACGTGTTTTATGTTACTCAGAGATATACTCAGATACCTAAGGTGATCAGAGACAACTGTAATATTTTGGTTGTGTTTTAATGGCGTAGATAATTATACTTTGCAAAATATTTATTATACTTGGTGTTCAGGGGACATGAATATGATTAAATTTAAAAATTTCTTTTCTAAAGCACAAGCTATTCCTTTTGGATTTATAACGATAAATTTACATGATCCAAGATCAAGGTATCGTGTAGGTTTAGATAAAATCTTTGGTTAACTCATAGCATCAGAGAGGCTGAAAGAAATACTTGTAGTGACCACATCGTGAATAAATCGAGCAAAAAATCTGGTCAATTAAAGAAAGTTTTACTATTAAGGCAAAAACGTTTTTTCTCAGCCTTCGTAGGAACCCTTAATTTTCAAAAATAAAGTCTCGGGCAAATTTATCTGTTCAGCCTTTCTGCTGCTCCCTTTTTTATTTTTCTATTTCTCTCTGCATCTGTATTTTCATCACTGTCATTTTCTTCTTTCAGCAATTGCATTTGCCTCTCTTCTTTCTCTTTCTGAAGCTGAAGTTTTTTTTAACTCAATTTATATTTTAATTTCAATCATATTACTTTTATTTCAAAGCCAGAAAAAGAATTACCGATGTAACATAAAGCACTTTTATCTTCTCTGCCAAAGGCTGGGTCAAAATATTTGTATTTCTTCCTTCGTGAAAGAAGCTCTCGCCTCAGAAAGATAATATCGTCTGGCAAGTAATTCATCCTTTTTCAAAGACTCTAACCGTTTATGTTTCGGATTTAAAATAAATTTATCCCCTTTAGTTGATGTTGTGAAAGTTTGTTGGTTTCTCTACAGATTTCTTATATATGTAAAATAATACCTAATACTAAGAACAAAGTGATTTTAAATTTGAAAGTTCCTGAACAATTTTAGAGAAATTCATATAGTTGGAAGTGCCTCGAATTTTCTGTTACGATTATATGGTCTTAAACAAAGTAGCACAAAAGAGTGAAAACCAACCAGCCCTGGAAACTTCAACAAATAATCTATTTAACTAGAATACAAAATGAAAATTCAAGAAAGAACTTAGAGTATTGTGAACTCAATTTATATTAGTCCTAAAATTTTATTTACAAGTCCAAATGTTGGATGCTTTAGATGATTCCAAATTTCCAATAATTCCGATATTGAATTTGTTGATTTGCCTGTAGTCTCTAACGTGCTAATGTACCAACAGCTTGGAATGCGTGATGTGATAACAGTCTTTTGATATATCACAATATTATAATCCAAAATGTCATTGTCCAGTATTATTCGAAATTAACCATATAGTTACCAATATTATTGAGCACTTTGTAATTCGAGTGAATAGTAATTTTAATAAATTAATACCCCCAAATAAACAACTTGACAGTGTATATATGATACCATGAATCATTCTGGACCTTGTATATATGTTATTATGAATTATTTTGGACAGTGTATACATGCAATCATAAATTATTTTGGACCCTGCAAACATGCTATCATGAATTATTTTGGATAGTGTGAACATGCTATCATGAGTTATTTTGGACAGTGAATATATGCTATCATTAATTAATTTGGACAGTGTCTATATGCTATTATGAATTATTTTGGACAGTGTATAATGCTATCATGAGTATTTTATCGCTAAATTGTTATCATGAAAAACACCTTGTTTCTCTCCGATATCTGCGAATAATTAGACTTTATGCGTTGATTTCACCAAATATCTCAAATCTCAAACTAAATATGGTGTTATACATTAAAGAGACGTGGGGTATGGGAGACATGGTGATGAAAACATAAAAACTGACAGACATACAAACATATTCATAATAACAAAGTCAGACAAGCTGACAAAAGGATATATAAGTAACGTAATTTCCACGGTAAAAATTTATCAATTAAAAACACAATAACATTCAATTTCTTTTATTTAATTGCATTTTTTATTTCAGTTTTAACCTATTTGTGTTGAAATTTTAACTACCTAGATGCACACCTAATTAAAAAAATGCTCAAAGATAGTTAGAAAATATTAAGAGATTGACAAAAAATATTTAAATATAGTACAGAATACTCTAAGATAAACAAATACTCAAAAGACGGATAGAGAATTCTCATTGTAGATAAATATCTACTCAAAGAGATAAGCAAGTACCAAGAGAGACAGATAAACGAATACTCAGAGATAGATATACAATACAGACTTACCAATCCAAAACAGTTGCTGATGGCAGCCGTCGATAAGTAAGGCTCATTACTGTACCCAATATAATGACATCTTGAAATGTCTCTATAACGTTTTATCACTTCATTCCCATATCTGTACTCAACCACAAAGTTTCGCGACAACAGCTTTGTATTTAATTTGAGGTCAAAGTGAAACTCTTTTCCAAAAGCAGAAAATTTATAAAATATCCTGTATTCAGCTATATCCGAATTGGACAGTATTTCTCCTTCTTCCTCTTTCCTAGGAATTTCGTTCCAACCTGATAGTCGCTTGAATCGATGATGTTCAATAGTGGAATATCTGGTATCGTAGCTTAGGAAATTTCCCTGATGGTCGACTAGCTTTGGAATGGTCATTTCAAAGTTCTCTAGTTGTTGAAAGAGGTAATCTGAAACGAATGGAACAAAATACTGTTTTGACAGAAAGTGATTGCTACACCTTTAGAGCTAAATATGCCGTTACAGCTTTTTGGATAGAATTATGTTCGCATATAAAAAGCAGTTGCTACAGTCATAGATAGAAAGCCTCTGCTACTGTTAGATATAAAGTCTCTGCTACAGTCATATAGAATGCTGCTATGTTTACGGAATTATTCTCGAAGCCATAGATAGTAAGCCTCTACTACAATCATATTGATAGAAAGTCTATGCTACAGCCATAAATAGAAAACCACGGCTATAGTCATATATAGAAAGCAACTGCTACAGCCATATATAGAAAGCCACTGCTACAGTCAGTCATACAGAAAGATAGTCGCTATTACCATCATATAGATAGAAAGCTGCTGCTATAGTCCTATAGACAGAAAGACATTGCTACAGTTATATAGATAGACGCTGCTACAGTTGCAGAGATGAAACGATGGTACTACAGTCATGCTTGTTGAAATAACGTTGATTTGTTTGCAACAGCAACAGCAGCAGGCTGTGGAGTCGAGGTTGTAAGGGGCTGGAGTTACTTTCTCGCTTTCGCTTTATGTTCTTTACTTTTTATTTCTCAATTGTATCCCTCTGCTTTTCATCTTCCTTTCTTTCCATCTTTTCTTTCTCGGAATCCTGCTTCTATCACTGTTTTCTGTTGGTTACAGTATTGGTGTGGTGTCGATCTACTGCTGGTAGCTGCAGGGCTCAGACTGGGTGTGCTGCGAGTCTTGTCTCCCCTGGGTCCTTCTCTTACTGCTTTGTGTTGACTCCACCATTAGAGTTGTCTCCCTCTTCTGTGCTCTCAAGGTCCATCCTGATGCGATGATCAGTCCTAGTCCATTGAGGAAACATTTTGTTATTGTTGTTTCCTACTGTATTCGCCAATACTTGACAAAACAGCTGTATGGTTAATTTGCATGCATCCGTCGTTTATTACGAGGCGGGCCAATTGGTGTTAGGGATGCAGGTATTGGGGGTGGGGTCTGCAGAAGTGTTGGATTTGCCTTTTTCAAATATCAAGATTGTATTTTTGCAACTAGCATGATGGATAGATTAAGTTCTTTGCAAATCAGTCCAAGAATATATTTCCAAGCTATTCGGGTCCGGAAGTTTATTTTGCGAACACAATCCGGTTTATCCACACGGATTTTCGCCCAAAGAAAATTAATCAGCGGGTTCTATATGATGAGAAATGAAAGAGGTTCCTGGGCCAGACAGCGTTTAATTGGAGCTTTGTCCTTTTATATGCATACAGGCAATTAAGAAGTAAATTTAAAACTGGCATTTTGAGATTTTTGATGGTGTGAGTGCTTTTATAGGAGATTAAGTACGATACCTTTGCTTATAATACATTTTATGATTTATTGACGGGTTATGTGTCTTTTTGATTATGTACGGGTTTTGTATCTGTTTTAGTTATTGACGGGTTATGTGTCTGATTTAGTTGTTGCGTCATGTTTTGCTACACAATGCATTTATTAAATTACGTGACTTAAAATGAGCACAACAGAAAACTACGTTATGTCTGTGTGTGTGTGTGTGTGTGTGTGTGTGTGTGTGTGTGTGATTTAGATTTTTAATGTAGCTTTAACAATTTTTCAGTCATAACGCTACGATGTCTGCAGTGTGGCAGTTTATAGTGCTGTCTAGCACTGGGGCATCATGCCGCAGACATGTGGCATGATGTCCCACCCAGTCACATTATCCTGACACCAGGACGACCAGTCCTAAAATTAACCTTTTAATGCTGAGCGTTAAGCGAGGCAGCTGTTAGTACCATTTTTGTTAGTCTTTGGTATGACTCGGTCGGGTTCGAACCCGCGACCTCCCGTATCCGAGGCGGACGCTCTAACCACTAGACCACCGAAGCGGTCAAACTGTACGTTGTAATTAATTCAAACTGATAGGGGTGTATAGACAACATTATTGCCAATATAATTTGACGAAACTATTTAATCAACTGCCACTAAAACAAATAACGTATCTTTTTTTTTACTAAAACATCTTCAAGATTGACCAAATCGAAAGATTCGCATTCAATTTTAAATTAACCCCGTTAACATACTATAACGTTGATGTTACTCATCCATACTATCTGTGGCCACTATGGTTTCAACATAGTTATTATTATTATTATTATTATTATTATTATTATTATTATTATTATTATTATTATTATTATTATTATTATTATTATATCACTATGGTGTGAAGACATCTGTGCCTGTTCTCTCATGTACATTTATATGGGTTATTTCAAATTAGTTTAGAAATGCTTGGACTCTGTCATTTTTTTATAGTGATGTTTCTTCTGTGCTGATTTAAAAGCATATGGTCCAGATATGTTGTGTAAAGATCAAAATGGGCACATAATAAAAAGCTTTGTACACCGGATGTAAGGGGAAACAACTCGTACAATTAAATTCAATATTCATTTCTTATCTAGTCCCCATTTTCATTCTAGATACAAAGGTATGAGTTTGATTTAGATTGCAGGATACATTGTTGTATGGAAAATAATAATAATAATAATAATAATAATAATAATAATAATAATAATAATAATAATAATAATAATAATCGTCGTCATCATTATTGTCGTCGTCGTCATCATCATCATACCAACAAAATTTATACTACTAGAGGGGAGATAAAAGCTGTACACACTCATGCCAAAGAAACCATATATAATACTAATTGTCTCGAGGCTTCATGTTCGTAGTTTTCTTCATTTGTTAACGTAATTTGTTCTATGTTGTAATCCCGTGTATTAGGCTAATCGCTGAGTGGAGTATGAACATTTTGGAGGTTTTCTATTCTACTTTTCATAGACGTATACCATAACCATATTGTGAGCATCGTCACTAAGCATTGAACCCTAATCACTGGCATAATTTTTTCATTTACGACTTAAGACCACATAGAACGTTGCAGCCAGCCGCTTCAAGGGCTAGCGTACCTAAAAGCAAATATTCAAAGGATCTGCATTGTGCGCAATAGCCATCTGGCATGTGTGACTATATAATTAAAACCGATGTATAGATTTTATCTTGCAGATGCATTATTACCAAGACTTCGCTGCCATTTGTGTCCATTAAGGTGGTCCGACCAAATGAATATTGTGCCCATTAAGGTGGTCCGACCAAATGAATATTGTGCCCATTAAGGTGGTCCCGACCAAATGAGTATAATACCAAGTTCCCGGAAGTAGGAATGCATATTTACAAGAGAATCAAAGTATTTCCTGGGCATTCATTCTCAAATCTTTGAGAACGAAGCTCAAGTTTTGAATAACGAAACAAAGGCTTTGTGCACGAAATTTAGGCTTAGTCTCACAACCCTTACCTTCGTATTAATACTAAGGACGCACACACACACACACACACACACACACACACACACATATATATATATATATATATATATATATATATATATATATATATATATATATGATATTCAGATTTAATGTGTAAATAACACAAAGAATACAGGAATAGAAAAAGGATACTGAAACGATAGTTGAAGGGTTTGAGAGTGAATTTCATTCTTAAGACATATTGAGAATAAGGAACTGTCCCTTGCTAACTTATATACAATACACTTTCGTGACGTTTACATAATACGTAGCAGATGACGTACGTTACAGTAAGTTACACTTTTTACATATATTGTCTCTCGCAAAAATTTAATATTGTTATTATACTTGCCCGTTCGTTTTTGTCTCGTCTCTTGAATGTCTGTCTCTATTTCCATAGTTCTCCCTGATGTTACGAAATAGACGATGCAGAAAATATAAAGCCATCGAGAGGGAACACATAACATTTGCATTGTACTCCAATCTGGTCAGACACCGATTTCACCAGACACAAACACCGCCTAAACTTTTACACAAATTCTTCTTTCTACGGATCCGTTGGTTTGAAAAGATCCTTATCCTGGAAAACGTTTAGCACCGAAGGATAAAAGAGTACCTTCCAAGCTGAACTAATGAAATACTAACCCACTGATCTCATTTTATTTGTCCTATATTTTTATTATTCTTTCATTATTACTAGACATCGGATATCTTCTATAATGACTCTGTTACGTCATTGCTGTATGCGTTCGCTGAGAATAGCAATCTTGTCAGATGGCAACGGGCGCGGATATCGACAGGGGTCCACGAAAAGAATTCCTCAACCATCTAGTTTCGGCCAAATGCTCTTTCCAGACATAAGATATTAATACAATTTTCCTGCTTGACCCCTCAGTAATAAGATTGTAAGTTATTAAAAGTGAAAACCACAAGCTGTGATTCCTACGGGCTAAAAACCAAACTTGCCAATCATATTCCCTACCTGGAGCTAAATTGGAAAGTTAACCGATTATTTTTCCTACTGAATTCCTCACCATAAAACCTCACTTCACATTCAGGACGAATATTACACTTAACGCATGTGAACAAAAGTAAAATAAAATTTTTGAAGATGTCTTATTTAACTGATCTCTTTTAAAATAAATACATATATAAAGAGGAGGTTTCAATGTTTTTTTTCTAATTTGTTTTATCTTTTATCTCATTTAAGAGCCGTAAATGCTTCAGTTTACCTTAGTTTTTCTCCTAAGATAAAAAAAATCATTGTCCTATCGTAGATATAACAGAGGAAAGAGTAACTCGACACCATAGCGTTTGTAAACTGGGGGATTACGTTTTCTGAAAGTTCGTTAGTATATCTACTATAATGAAAAGGGAGGCACATACCATATATCTATATTTTTCTGTATATATTATTCTCTCTTTTTTTCCTGATCCTCCATTACAAACCTTAATAAAACCAGAAAAGGAGTGTTTGCTTGTGCAAATTTGAATAGTAATAGACTGGTTCGGTTAGCCACATTCGTTTTATGTCACAATAACATACGTAGGTTAACTTGGAATATAGTATTTTCACATTTCATTAAGTATGTAAAGTTCTTTTTGACCATAATGCTCCATTTCTGAATGTAATCATCCATCTTGTTCTCCCGCTTGTATGTATGTATGTATGTATGTATGTATGTATGTATGTATGTATGTATGTATGTATGTATGTATGTATGTATATATATATATATATATATATATATATATATATATATATATATATATATATATATATATATATATATATATAATTTTGACTTGAGCACACACATATGCATACTTACATAACAAATCTGATAATATATACATGTCTGGTATAATAGTTAATGTACTGTACTGGTCAGTGCAAAAATAATTTTTTTTTAGGCACATGCCTCGGGCTGGTGACTTGAAGAACCCACAAGCCCTGACTGAAATTCCACAAGACCGGACAGTTCATAACTGTCAACTCTCAAGCCGGGAGAATAACCTCGGATTTTGTGGGTATTTCCAACCCTACCTCCCGATTTAGTAATATCTCCCAATTCTTAGGGCCTCACAGTCTAAAGGAGTGTCTCAAATTTATTTTATACCAAATAGAGCCTCTGCAGCATTTCATAGCTTATAGCCCCGCTATGTCTAAATCCGGCATTGGACGAAATTATTATCACATATTTCAATAAATAGAATGTTAAGATTAAACCATAGTCACGTAAAATTCAGGCGAGAGGTTACATCATATTTTTTCGATAAGCCAGATGGGCACCTCACTTAGAATACAGGATGGGCAGCAACTAATATTAGAGGAACCCCGGGTGTCGTGTTATAGAACTTTTTTAGCACTGCTAATGTAGATAAAAGATATGTGAATTGATTGCTGCATTTTGTGGTGACTTTCTCGGCCTTCTGTCTATTTTCCAAACTCGCGTTTAACACGTTTCCCACGATTTATTGTATCTTTTACGCTAGCAACTGCCAATCAGAATGCTGGAGTCGCTACATAACGTCACATCACGAAAGTAACTGAATAGGCGCGGAAATTTTGCATACGAGGTCACGGAAATTAAGCGACTTGAATGATATGCCAATATTTATATATTGACATTATGGTCACAGATGATACTTCAAGAATAAGGTTTTTTTTTTCTGTAGTGCTTTTATTATTATTCTATATTTATATTTATGTCTGGTCTTCTTTAAACACGACTTGTGTAATGGAACGACGACAGCAGACGAAAAGATCTTAAATACGACTTGAGTAAAGGAACGACGATAGCAGACGAAAAGACCTTAAATGCGACTAAAGTAATGGAAAGACGATAGCAGACGAAACGACCTTAAATAATACTTGAGTAAAGGAACGACGACAGCAGACGAAAAGACACAATCAACACGGGTATATAAATATCACAAACAGATGGACATATAGGTCTTAAACTGAAGTAACTGTACAGACGTATAAAAATAAATAAAACTCAGAAATAGATCAACAACAACATCGACAAAAAGCCCAACCAAAACAAAAACCTCTCAGGTTAAAAAAAAGTCTTTCCACAGCGTAAAACGGAAGTCAGAGGGAGGGGGACAACTCTTGTTCAAATGCTTTGTTTTGCGATATATATTGTTGCTGGTAAGCATGAATAATATACCATAATTTGTTTTAACAGCGATAATCTTGGTGTGTGTACAATCACGAGAAATGTTACATGAAATGGGTACAAAAGTTTTGATGGTACAAGATATTACTAGGGTCATCGCTGAAAGAATTAATGAATGATAGTATTGATCCGAAACGGCCTCCAAAAATTCAAAATGAACAATATGAATCTAATTATCTTCCATTATGGATCTAATTATCTTCCATTATGGATCTAATTATCTTCCATTATGGATCTAATTATCTTCCATTATGGATCTTATTATCTTCCATTATGGATCAAATTATCTACCATTAGGGATACGGTTATCTTACATCCAGTTCGGCTGAGTAGGTGTTGACCATAACTCTCTCTCTCTCTCTCTCTCTCTCTCTCTCTCTCTCTCTCTCTCTCTCTCTCTCTCTCTCTCTCTCTCTCTCTCTCTCTCTCTCTCTCTCTCTCTCTCTCTCTCTCTCTCTCATCACAGTAAATACGGTTTGTGTATTATTTAATTAAACTGTTTGCTGTTGCTGCGGAGATTGTATAATATTTTTAATTGGTTATAAATTTAAAGCAAAGGAGAAAAATATTAACAATGAAGACTCAAAGTATTTCTAACTAAAGGCTGTAATGTTTCAGGGTGTCATACAGAAGCAGACCAAACGTCTCGTTACGTCATCGCTCCAGGTAAAATAAGCAGAGGATATCTTTCTATATTTAGTAGATGTACTGAGTGATGCGGAAATACTTAGTGGTGAGTGACAATACAAAATGTTTCTACTTCACTCATGAGATATTTCCGTGTATCTCCTAAAAGAATCCCCAGATGTTCTTTGTTCTTTTACTTTTAATGCAAAATCGTAAATTTACCTGGATTTTCTCCATTCTGTCATAATGCGATTAACGTTACATTTACTAAGTCGATAAAAAAGAAGAGTTTCAAACTCAGCGATATTTTACAAATTAATCTTCTAAAGTAAGTGTTTCCTATTGCCTATTGGGTCAGAACAATCTCTGTATTCTTATGAAAATGAAGAGATTTTATTTTTGTTAACATTTCATGCACGTATTGGTACTGTTGGGGTAGGGTAATCTAGTGTCGTGTATACTTTATATAAATATATATATATATATATATATATATATATATATATATATATATATATATATATATATATATATATATATATATATATATATATATATATATAGTGCGCCTAATTCATCTACAAAGGAGATTATAAAAAAAGTACTTGATGATCTTTGGAGTTCGCTTTTAGGCAATTCTTGACGGCACCTTTTTTGATTGCATAACTTGAACATTTGGCACATTTTAAGATCTGTGCTTGAGAGGAGAAGTAAATATGGAAATACAGGTTTAAATAAGATTAGATATATTTCCTAAATGAGCCAAATAATTAATTCCAAATGTGATATCAACTATATGTGTTTTTATTGTTGTTTTTTTTTTCTTCAATTTATAGTATATCTGTATGCTGTATAGATTATCAATGAAATCATTCTGAAGAGATTATCAGTAAAACATAACATGCTGAAGAGATTTTATCACTAAAGTATCAGTGTGTAGAGATTATCAATACAGGTCATGCTGTAGAGATTATCAATACAGGCCATGCTGTAGAGATTATCAATATAAACCATGCTGTAGAGATTATCAATACAGGTCATGCTGTAGAGATTATCAATACAGGCCATGCTGTAGAGATTATCAATACAGGTCATGCTGTAGAGATTATCAATACAGGCCATGCTGTAGAGATTATCAATATAAACCATGCTGTAGAGATTATCAATACTAACCATGCTGTAGAGATTATCAAGATTGTGAATTAAAACCATGCTGTAGAGATTATCAGTTAGAACTATGCTGTAGAGATTATCAGTTAGAACTATGCAGTAGAGATTATCAGTTAAAACTATGCTGTAGAGATTATCAATTAAAGTCTTGCTGTATAGATTATCAATTAAATCCATGCTGTAGAGATTATCAATACAAACCATGATGCAGAAGTTAATACAAGCCATGCTGTAGATATTATCAATGCAAACTATGCTGTAAAGATTATCAATGAAAACCATGCTGTAGAGATTATCAATAAAAATACTACCATAAGACAAAGCTAACTTGACCATAATAAATGACGGAAATTTTCGTATGTCTTAGCTATTTATTTAAAATGATTTTCAGCTAGTTATAGTATAATTTTTCGTTCATTAATCTTTATTTTCTCAATCAAGTGTTGCAGACGTAATGTAAATGCGTCTAGTTTATTAAATTCTTTTATTTTTCAAACTCAAGTACAAAATCCTTTTTTATAAACGTGCTTTTTGGTTAAAGATAGATCTTTCAAATTTCCGTCTCTATCTGCGCATATTTTAAGAATGGTTCTTTTGCTCAAATTACGATATTATTCAATAAAAAAATTTTAAAAAATTATGTCATTTGTCATATTCTGTCATTAGTGTACAATCATTTAATTGCAAACTTTAAGCAATTTTTTCTCAAAAGTGTGGCACTGTATTTTCAGCATAAAACTTATGCATCGGCTCGTTCAAAGTAACAAGAAGAAAGAGTGAAGAAAAGCTTTGTAAATTTGAACAAAACAATTTATTTCCCTTGAAAACATGGAGAAAAGATGAATATATGAAACAAGACTTACGATTTACGTAAGAGATATAAAAGTTTGTTCTAAAGATATGAAAACGCTTTAGTTCTGTGAACAGTTTTAAATCGACACAGTCTGAAGTTCAGTTCCGGTCCAAGATGGCGAATGACGACGTCTGACGAAGGCTAACACAAAATTCCTAAATGTTTCACTGTGAAGCACAATTTATATTGTTATGTTTCAATTTAAAAGAATATCAGAAAATGTATTTGTCCAGACCAGTAGTGTTGTTCTCCAGGGATAATAATTATTTAGAAAGTAGACGAAGTATAATTATCTCTACTAACAAAACACATATTGTTTTACATAGACACACTAACAGACAACTTCTTCCAGCACAAAAATACCTTTTAAGGTAATAGAAGCTATGTGACTCTCTAAGATGCTAAAATCGGCTACGACTCTGAACTTTCTTACAAGTAACTAAGCATGTAAAACAAGCTAATACGTCGTTTCATGTACACGCGCACGGAGACACGTGTAATTTCGCAAATGCATCTGAACATTAGGAAAACCTGACCAAGCATAAGCCAATCCTGTACATAGCCACTTCTGAATGTTTACTTGCGACGAATTTACTATCATACAAAGCTTGTGCTCACATTAGTCGCATTTACGATTTAAGAAAATACGATGTTTCTAACAAAACATTAGACCCATGCTAACATAATAATAATAATAATAATAATAATAATAATAATAATAATAATAATAATAATAATAATAATAATAACTATATTTAATTCTATAAAGATAAAATAAAAATGAAATAATTCAACTACACGATCGTAACAATATCAACTATTTCTTTCTTCTGTGACTCATCTAAATCCTTTTCTTGTGGGATTATTTGCTTTGTGTTCCTACGGATTCTCTTTAAACAGTTATGTAAATAAACTGGTGATTTGTGGTCAGCTTCAAAGTCGTACCCATTTTTTAAAATCGTCTTTCCAAGAAAATAACATGTTTTGCTACCTACGTTTGTGTTTTATGTATGGATCCGAAGTCTTTTTGTAGTCGTATTTAGACCCGTAACCCACCATACAATAACGACAATTCAGAAAGATCTGAACGGATTGGGACTATGTGTTGCCATGCTCTCTCATTTCGGAACTCTCTATTGTCACACATATACTATTTTATTATTAGCTTTACAACATGTTGTAGCTTTTATGCCCTAATTGTGTTATTCTGTACCAGATTATAGTTCATATATTTGTAAAAATACATTTCCAGTTTCTACAGATGTATGACATAGCATCGACATATTTCTTTTTTAGCATAACTGTCGTATAAATCTGTAGGTATTTAGGTTTAAATTATTTAATGATATATGTAACACACTTATCTTTCAACAGTTTTAAATCGTTAAATCTTGAAGAAAACTTTATACTGGAAGTTCTCTTTTCATTCAATCATACCCATCATGACATTGGACTATTCAGTTTTAGAGTGTCCTGTATTGTATTTGTCATTTTGTTTTCTATAACTTGTACATGATCTAATTATTTGAATCAATTTGTTATCACATTTATTTTTAAAATACATTTAGCCTCCTGTCAGAGTTTTACCATAATCACAATACACTTTTTACTTTTACTAATCATTGCGTTACTTCGTTTTCTCCATTGCTGAATCCATACCCAGTCTGACTTTACTGAAATGCCCAGTCTGACTTTACTGAATTGCCCATTCTGACTTTACTAAAATGCCCAATCTGACTTTACTAAAATACACAATCTGACGTTGCTAAAATTCCTAGTCTGACTTTACTGAAATACCCAATCTGACGTTACTAAAATGCCCAATCTGACTTTACGGAAATACCCAATCCGACTTTACTGAAATGCCCAATCTGACTTTACGGAAATACTCAGTCTGACGTTACTAAAATGCCTAGTCTGACTTTACTGAAATGCCCAGTCTGACTTTACTAAAATGCCTAGTCTGACATTAATGTAATACCCAATCTGACTTTACTGAAATGCCCAATCTGACTTTACTGAAATGCCGTCTGACGTTACTAAAATGCCTAGTCTGACTTTACTGAAATGCCCAGTCTGACTTTACTGCATGAGTATACGTTGCATATTTTTTATATTTTTATGTTTTTACAATTGACTTTACCATCATCTCACATCGGTGCTATTCATTTCATAGATTTAAAGTAACATTACTTGTAAAACATTTATTTATATATGTATTCATAAATAACTAATATGCATGGTTTATAGTCATGACAAGGGCTTTAACCAATGTGAAAATTTCACTTCGCTCATTTTAAATGTATCATTTTCAGTAGGGTCTCAACTTTTAAATGAATTGACACACGAGTAGACCTAAACAAAATCATTCCATTTGATAATTTTAGTCATTAAAATGTTTTTCCATGCTGTACGAGTCATCTTGTTTGTCATTTCAGTCATATATTCATATGGTCGTAGTGTTATCTCCATTTAAATCATCTACTTTGTAAGCCAATGGACCAAAAGTTTGTTAAAGATTTTAATAATTGTTCTAAATTGGTAGATAAATCTTCTGCTTCAAAGACATATTTATAGTTCGATTTCTCGTCTGTGATATATTCAAGGGGTTATGTGTGTACCACTTGTTAAGTATTCAAAATAGTTGATCCATTCCTTGTGTTTCAATCACTCTCTCTCTCTTACAGGAGTATTGTACACGGATTTGTTGTAGATGCTGCGGATTGCTATTGCTATACAGAGTGAATACCCATGACCAGTAGATAACTTTATCAATTAGGCACTGAGCTGTTCCGGTTTGTTATGTTATTTAAATACATCCTTTTCGTATGATTGCTGGAGGTAGGGATACATTTCATTATCACTTTTGACCCTTTTCTCGACTGCTCTTTGGCACTCTGTAAAGTTTATGACTGTGGATTCTTTGATTTTATTTTCTTATCCATTCTTATGTCTGCCTTTCTTTATTTTTCCTCTCACTGTTCCCTGTTTAATTGACTTGGACTGGCCATATGAGCGTGAGATATAACCATACCATCTTAGTTTGTTTTCATTACAGTGGTGAGATCTTCATATGCCCCAATGGCACTTTGGATTCTAATGCGCACCTTCTCATTGGAGACGAGGACTAGATATGAGATATTCAAGATCCTTCGATAACATATCATCTCTAAGGCACACATTTTTCTTTCTAGATCTGCTTCCGGGATTCGTGTCTCACGTACATATAGGAATATGGAAATGACGTGGAAGTGCTTGATCTTGAACCAAAAGCGTAATGTTGCTGCAATTCAGCCTATCCAGTGCAGTTTTTGTATTCAGAACCCTTTACATGTGGTGAAAATCCACATTGTGCTGAGTCAGCATTCATGTTGCCTGAACTAACACTTGCTATTGCAGGATCATTGATGCAAATACTTATTTCACTGTTGCATATAACAGAGCGTTCCCTATGTTTACTCCTGTATGAGAGTCCGGAAACTCTTGTTTCTAACACTCTATTAAAGATTTTTCTTTCACCGTTGATGTAATAATATGTGTCCGGGTAGCCCAGAATGTACACACATCTATAGCGATCGCAATCTGCTATATATATTTCATATTATGCAATAACATAGACGCACTCTTTGTACGTTTCTGAAATGTCCTCTTGTAAAAAAAAATTGAATCTTTCCGACATAGTGAAGTGCTTTTCTCGAACAAGTCCTTTTTTTGGAGGATTACTAAATAACCCATCTTTTATTGCCACACATTTGGGTGATTACTAAATAATCCATCTTCTATTGCCACACATTTGGGTGATTACTAAATAATCCATCTTCTATTGCCACACATTTGGGTGATTACTAAATAATCCATCTTCTATTGCCACACATTTGGGTGATTTTCGATGGAAATTTTGCTTGAATGTCTCTGGAATTGTCAATTGATGATACTTCGGGATATCTTACTTTTGTGCTGCCGAATCAACCTGAGACTGTGCGACGCTGCCGTAATCTGGTTTCCTGGTTCGTATACTCCCTGCGCTGGCCTCCACTAAACGATACAGCTTCAAATTTGCGGAGGGTAGCGCAAGGAACATATGAAGCAGGCAACCAGCCTAACGCTGCCGTTTCTGCATTATGACTTTGCACATGAAACATCACAGCGCTTGTGTTGCCAATGTATTCTATGACAATTTTTCATTTTTCTAAAATCACTCTTCTTGAAATTCTTGAAGAATCAAGTTCGATCTGTCGTCTCTGAGGTATGCCAAAGACATTACAAACATCCTTGATGAAATCTGTTGTAGAATAAGCTAAAATGCAATAGGAATAAAAAATGGTCCAGTATTTCTGTCATTCTTTCTTTCATATATATTCAGGTATGCTAATTTGATTTTAAACATGCACATTTAAACGTACTTTTAGTGGTGTCAGATTAATAAATCCAATCAGTACGCTTACAAATACAGCTAAGGAATAAATAAAACTATTAACCAAGACGAATCCGATGTACAAATAATCTTATTAACAAATGTCGTCCTGTGAGAGACTAAAATTCTTTACAAAGCGAAATTAGACAGGAGTTTATGCTTTACTTACTTGCATATAGAAGGTACAACAAGACAGATATAGAAGTTAAAGAACCTGGTCATAAATTAATGAGATTTTATTTCTTTGTTGTTTACAAGAAGAGAGATAACGACATTTAAAAAATACATGCAGTTGATTCATTAATTCAACCATTGTCTTGTTTTGACAGTGTGTCTGTATCGCGATGAATGAGCACACGTAATATAGTGATGTATCGATGCGTAGACCATATCGAACGAGTTTGCTTTTTAATAATAACAGTAAAAAACTTATTTTAAATTACTGTCCTATGTATACTATTGACTTTTTGTCTGTTGACTTTCTATCCATTTACACTTGTTTACATCGGCCTTAATGTAAAGTTTAGTCCAAGTTTGAATAAGTCGCTGTATTGATGTTAAATGGTGTATCCGTTTTTATTACCATGTCACTTCGTGATAAACCGTTAAAATAAATATTGCACCATCACCATGGACAGAATGAACCAATACCTGTTTTGAATCTGGTATGTATGTGCTTTTTCGATTAAAAAAGTTAGTCTATGTCGTAACTTGCTGGCCTAGATTTAATATCCTCCATTAACTTTTAACAGTATCTGATACCATCGATATATATTGTATAATAGATGTTCTGTTTTGTGACTTTATAAAAGTGATGACAAGTTATTTGGATACTTCCGGCTTTTTAAACTCGTGTGCAGACTGTTTCATCATGAGACACGTGCACTTACGTCTCATATTCTTCTTCCTACTCTTAGCCTGGTTCGATATGGTGAACTACAGAGCTTTGTAATGTGACATTTGTTTCATATTGTGCAAATTTAAAAAATGTTTATGTTCTACCTTCTCGCTCCGATTCGGTATTATTAGGATCTATTTATAGTGACAAGAAATGATTATTCATTTCAACCACATATACACACAATCTATTATGAATGAAAAGTTCTGAACATGAAATGGTTTGGGTTAAAAATTTAGCCAAGAAGTTAACGTGATTGTGACCCTGACTATGTTGTTTGGTGTGTTCTAAGTCACAGCAACTAAAGTAGGTCATTTAGTGACTCTGCATTTGGAACAAAGCGACATAGAAAAGGACGCACCACGAACACAACCGATTAAGGTTGATCCATTGGCACATTCGACCTAGAGTCCTCCATAGGGCCACCCTACCAACGCTGCCTCCTTCATTAGTTTCCTCTTGCAACATGTCGAAGAACGCATCAGGTTTATTATACATTTGTAAGCAGGAATCCCTGAATTTCGTGGAATCAATCATAATCTCTCTAGTGAGACATACATAAAATTAGGAGCGTAAATATAGGAGTGGGGTAGATTTCAGTTTCGGCGCAAGTGTACCCCTACCCCAAATGATCGTGATGCACTCGAACCGTTTTCGAAAGTGAGTTTTCTTAACATTTACATGGTTAAAATTATGCCATAGATACAGATGGTTTAAAGAATACAATGGACACGTTTAGATGGTTAAAATTATGACATAGATACAGATGGTTTAAAGAATGCAATGGGCACATTTAGATGGTTAAAATTATGACATAGATACAGATGGTTTAAAGAATACAATGGATACATTTAGATGGTTAAAATTATGCCATAGATACAGATGGTTTAAAGAATGCAATGGGCACATTTAGATGGTTAAAATTATGCCATAGATACAGATGGTTTAAAGAATACAATGGATACATTTAGATGGTTAAAATTATGCCATAGATACAGATGGTTTAAAGAATGCAATGGATACATTTAGATGGTTAAAATTATGCCATAGATACAGATGGTTTAAAGAATACAATGGATACATTTAGATGGTTAAAATTATGCCATAGATACAGATGGTTTAAAGAATACAATGGATACATTTAGATGGTTAAAATTATGCCATAGATACAGATGGTTTAAAGAATACAATGGATACATTTAGATGGTTAAAATTATGCCATAGATACAGATGGTTTAAAGAATGCCATGGGCACATTTAGATGGTTAAAAAAATGCAATGGAAACATCTAGATGATTGAAATTATGCCATGGAAACATTTATATGGTTAACGTTATGCTATTGAAACATTTAAATAGTTAAAATTATGCCATGGAAACTTTTTGATGTTGGGACTTCTGGAAGCTTTGTATCACACCGTTTGGAGATTATTCGCCAATTTGTTTTCGCTCCTTTACCTCCCCCACCCCACCTCCAAAAACAAAGACAAAACACAAAGAAACTAAAACAAAATAAAACATACTAAAAGAAAACCAAGCAATATATTTAATGTATCCTGAATCCAACATTGCGTGTTTCTCTCCTGCATTGTTGTAGTGTACAGTTTTGCAATATTTAATTTGTTTAATATTATATTGTTACTTGGGAAGTGACAAAATCATGCCAGGTTTAAATTACCTAAATGATAACTTCCATGAAAGCTACCTGATCAACATCTTGCAAAAACTAGAATTTGATTTATTAGTTTGATCTTTTTAGGAGATAATGACACAATCACCACTTCTACTTCCGCATTGTTACAAGATAAACGTTGAGCAGGTAATTGAATTGATATATGATATATCTACTTGTATATAGGTGTAAGTATAGGTCACGAACGACCCAATCTAGAATATCGACAGATTAAAGAAGGAAGTTGTGCTGAGGGTAAAACTACATTCGCAATTATAGAGAACACGGTGTTCATTATAGATTCGGTTGATCAAATGATGTTATGGACATTGTAAACACGTTTAAGTTGATGGTATTATATCTTATTGAAGATTACCGGAGCAATTTCATTCACGGATACTTGGAGACAGTTACTGCAGAGAATGTCATTCAGGGTAAGTACACAGTTGCAAGAGGCTAGGCATTTCAGGTTATGTTTAAGAAAGACTTTGTACAACTTAAGTTTATAATTGGATCAATCTTGGAAAGGATATTTGTACAACGAAGAAGAAAGTAAACATAAAAGTGGATGAATTAAGAAGAATTTGTATTTCAAGCTGGACTGAGACACACTGTTTGTATTTCAAACTGGACTGAGACACACTGTTTGTATTTCAAGATGGACTGAGACACACTCTATGTATTTCAAGATGGACTGAGACACTGTTTGTATTTCAAGCTGAACTGAGACACAATGTTTGTATTTCAAGCTGGACTGAGACACACTATTTGTATTTCAAGATGGACTGAGACACTGTTTGTATTTCAAGCTGAACTGAGACACAATGTTTGTATTTCAAGCTGGACTGAGACACACTATTTGTATTTCAAGATGGACTGAGACACACTGTTTGTATTTCAAGCTGGACTGAGACACACTATTTGTATTTCAAGCTGGACTGAGACACACTGTTTTCAATTCATGATATAATATTAATAATCTCAACACTAAACATGGATTGGACAAAAGTGAGTAACGTGGAAACGAGTGAGAGTACGTCAACAGTTCCAAGCACCGATATGCCTCCTTCAGCACATGATAAACATAGGTGACACAAATTTTCTCTTAAGTAAGATCAACATTACCTGGAAATATTGATTATTGCTATAAACATAACACAAGTGAACAGGCGAGAAATTTATGGAGTTTTGTTTAAAATAGATATTAGCATTTTTGTTGATGTGAATCAGATTAGACGGAATAGTAACGAATTATGATTTGGGGATTTTATCAGGGTCGCTTTTTCCATCCACCAAGATTTCACACTTCATTTGTTCTCACTCGCGAGTGATTGCTTCGTAAATTAAACAGCACCCTCACTGGCTTCCTCGAGATTGCAAGTTACCCCGTGAGAGCTTCTCTGCTGTATTTATTGTTCTGTCTGTAGCATTTGAGTTTCCAGAACAACATTATAGTGACTCAAAAACTTGACAATGTTGTGAGAGACAAATCATATGACAAATTTCGACTTTTATTCGCCTTTCATTATCAAAGAGAACTCGACATTTCTTGGATCGTGTCACCAACATTAAAGTTTGGTCATTGTTGTTGTTGAAAACGACTTGAATTAGTGTTGGTGGATGTACCAATTTAATAATCGGAGATAAAGACTTGCTAAGCAGCCGTATTCATTATCCATTATTGATAAATGTGTGTGTATGCGAGCGATTGTGTGTGTGAGAGTGTGTGTAATCGCATGTGCGATCTAGTTTGATCGCATGTGCGATCTTTAACTCTTTGACATCGATGAAACGTGTAAGAAAATTTATGCTAGAACTTAGGATACCTGTGTGTCAATAAATCTGAATTCCGCTAGAAGTCATAAGTTTTCCTTTAAATCCAATACTTCCATACAATTTCAGTTCAAAATTAGAAAGTCTAACGTGTCCATTCTACAAATAAATTTTACTCCAATCATTATAAACCCTTTGATCTCATACCTTTTCATTTGTCTATCAACCGTACATCTGTATGGTTTCCATTCATCAACTTTGTGTACCGACAGCATTTCACTCCGTAAAACTATACAACTTTCTCTAACGCCGGGAATTTTTTTTTGCTACGCCACCTTAGGCCAGTCTAATCATGGTTTCGATCCAATTTTCGTTTATAGAAGTGCATCTTATCCGCCACCATGGCGACATAAACGGTATTTGCAGACGACGAAAAAGCCCTTTCTTGTGTATTCCATTATGTAATTTACCAATCTTCAACTGTGGACAACACATTTGCGTTTCCTCACCGCTCCCATTAAATTGACCCTTTGTGCCGTAATTGGATATGGTGACAGTTCTTTTTCTTGGTTTCATCACCGTTATCGTATGATTCTTCCTGGCAAAGATGTGTTTAAATATTGCAACTTTAAGATTAGTGCAGTTATCAGTTTATGTCTTAAAGCGTTAAACGCTTTTTCTTGGCACACCCCACAGGGAACTTTATTTGGTTGCCCTTTCCTAGTTATGTCTATTAATGGGCTGGCAATAGCCGAAAACTTGTGAACACATTTTCCTGTAAAACCCAATGAAATCTAGGAAATATCTCACTTTCTGGTCTATGTGCATCTCTGATTGCCCCTATCTTCTCTGGGTAAAGTTTCAACTGGTATAATCCACTCACAAGATGGTCCAAAAATTCCAGGTTAAAATATCCTATACTACATTTGGTGGGTTTACCTGTGAGATTAGCTGTGTGGAATCTATCGAAGAGATCCCTTAATACCTTACCATGTTCGTCCAAAGTATATCTATAAACAAAGATACAAAACTGTCGATTTTTTCCATAATGTTTGTGCATGAGACGAACACACGAGGCACCTGCGTTGACTAAACTGAAAGGTATGACTTTAAATTGATAAAGACCTTTGGGAGTCGCGAATTTCGTTAACTCTCGTGCATTATCAGAGATTGGTATCGATCAATATCAATAAATGTTTAGGTTGGACGCTTTATGCTCGCACGGAAGTTGTGTACCTTACCGCAGGTAGAATTGCATACCCATGCCAGCACATCTTTCACAGAGAGCAGTGATAAATGTGAAAAAACAGCGAAAATGGGTGGTTTGGATCGACACAAGCAAACAAGAGCCGGTCCGTACTTGAGAAACTGTCGTGATATGTACACACGGATTCCTTGTTGCTTGTTGTTGTCCTTGAGGCTTTGGAATATACCACCATGTTTGTCTACATGCTCAACCCTCCAAACTTTTCATCGCTGGGAATGGATAAATATGAATAGAAGTCGAAAATCGGCGTCTAGTTGGAACTGTTCACTGACATCGATCAACATTTGTTTTTCGGAGGAATTTCCATGGTGCGTAAATCCTTGCTTGGACTGATTTGGTCCTTTCCGGCTGGATGTTTTCATTATATAGCCGGCGACAAATAAACCATAGATAGTCGGTGAAATAGCCGTTACCCGTAGGTGAGTTCGCTTGGACGTCTACTCATTCACCTGTAAGACGTCAGATATACCCGGACAAGCTTCGTCATTCACATATTGATTATCCACTGACCCCAGAAGGGCGATGTGGGTCCTCTGAGTGGTTGTCACTATACCCCGTAATAGTGCGCGATTGTGAGTGGCAAGTTCACTAAATTTTTCAAGCTTGTTCAGAACCCGAGCCAGAAACTCATCAATGTTGCCCATGTCGGAGACGCACAGTTCTTTTCGTGACTGTGGATGTTTGTATCGCTGATCTATTGGGTGCTTTAATTTTGTTAACATGCATGGATGACTCCTTACATCCAAATGTATACGGTTATGGGAACGGCCGACGCGAGTGAATTTAAAATGGATTTCGTTAAGCTGATGAAAAATGCCAGTCTTTAGGATAACCATTGAGAATCGTAGGAACGGATTTGTGTTGGCCTTGTCAGGAACAATACCAACAGCAACTTCATAGGTTGATTGCCTGTTCTGTGTTCCAGTCGCGGAAAATATTCGATGGCTGATTCGGTGCCGTGCCCAGTAAGAAATCTAAGCTGAAGTTGGCGATTAACCTTTGGCAACTACATGCTGAATCTTTCAAAGATTCTCGTGTAGAGTTTTACTACGGTATGTCAAAAACATCAAGGTTTTATTAACCGATGCAGACTCGTTTTATGATGGGCATCGCTATCGATGCTGTCTATGAAGACATGGCCGCTACATCGGTTGCGGACAACTTTGACACCAGTAAATGCCTAAGGAATATCTGCCAAAAAAATGTAGTAGGAAAATTACGAGTGCACGGAAAAACTAATCGATGAATTTGTGATGCTGAGCCCCAAATGGTTGACTCTGGTAAAAACGTTAATAAAGCAAAAGGAGTCCCATGCGTGGTTGTGCAAAATAATCTCAAACTCAACAAGTATGCGGTATGTCTTCTGCATTTACATAAATTCTCACACACGACAAATCATGTCCAATTGAAGAAACATCGAATGGGCATGCAACGTAGTGCCAATATAGCTCTGCCGCGTTGGACATCGAGTGGTGGATTTTCCCTAATATAATCATCACTTATGCGTGTGGGGCCCCGACTGGCCAAGCTGTCTAAAGCGCTGTCCGTTACGTATCACTGCCATCTCACCTCTCTCTGCGTGGGTTCGAGTTTAGGATTCGGCGAATGTGGATATGCGAGAATGCTTGCCAGTAGCTTCTCGTGGGTCGGTGGTTCTTTCCAGTGATTTTGCGGTTTCTTCCAACACCAATAATACTAGCCGCCATGAATAGCCTATCGTGTGCTGAAAAATGGCGTTAAGCCCAACAACAACAACAACATAAACGTGGAGACAACACGCAGCCATACCCTGAGTTTAGCCAGCCTTGCCCCAGCGACAACACGGGTATATTTTGCGCACACGTCATTGGCTGTCTCGCTCTACCAATAACCAACCGTTGTATATCTTCGACATGGTCGGCTCAAAAGATCGAACTATATCGTCTGCGTGTTCGTTATATCGCATATTTGACTCTAATGAGTGGACTATTTATCAATTTTTTATATATGTCAAGTTAACTTTGATTGTCAATTGATAAACCATGTAAAGTTAACTTTGATCATCTATTTTTCAAATATGTGTAATTAACTTTGATTATTAATTCGTCAACTTTGTTGAGTTAGCTTCATCGATTTTTCAAAAATGTAGAGTTAATTTTGATCATCAATTCATCAACCATGTGAAGCCAACTTAATTCTTCAACTATCTGAAGTTAACCTTAATCATCACATTATCAACCATGTGGATTTAACTTTGATCAACATGTCAAAAACCATGTGGATTTAACTTTGATCAACAAGTCATAAACTATGTGGATTTTACTTTGATCTTCAATTCATTAACTACGTGGAATTAACTTTAATCATCGATTCTTCAAATAGTTGGAGTTAAGTTTGATCTTCTACGCATCGACCATGTCGAGTTAACTTTGATCATCTGTACATCACCCACGTGGATTTAACTTAGATCTTCTACTACTTGAAGTTAACTATGAGGCGCCATAGCCGCCAAAAGCTGATCCAATCAGGGCTCTGCCATTGAAACTTGAATGCCATATGTCCATGTGTTGTATCAGAAACGCTTAGCCTTAAAGTTTCATTTTCTAGGTCGATATTTTAGAATAAATCTGTTGAATTAAACAGTAGTTGTTGAAAATTATATTTCTATGTCGAAGTCTTAGATTGTGTCGTTTGAATTACACGGCGGTGGTTGAAATTTCAATGTCATAAGTCGAGAATTTCTAAGCTACTTATTGGTAGTAGTAATGTGGGGTATCGTAGGGACTATTGGAGTTGTCTTTAAAAACACCCCTCGGGTAGTGTAAGGACTCTATTCTATAAGCCCAAATAGAACAGCTGGGGTACTATAGGGACAATGGGAATTTTGTATCATCACATTTGGGCCTGTATAGGGACACGTGGAGTGGCACAGGTGACATGACGTCACGGTTCTGGACACTGTCAACAATGTAGAAAGGAGATGGCCTAAATGCACACATAGCTACTACTCTAGGAAGGGACACATACAATAGAGACACAAATAAATAGCTAACACAAACATATAACATATATATTGCAAATGTTTCGAAAAAGAAAATCTTTTCGAGGCATAGAAAGTGGCCCTGAAAAGGGTCATTGGGTTTCTTCTTTGTCTTCTAACTTCTTTACTTCCAACTTCTTTTTTTGTCCTACACTTTTTTCTCCTATAATTTTGTTCTTATTCTTTTCCTCCTGATTTTCCTTCTGCTCCTCTTCTTTCTTTGTTTCTTCCTCCTTTCGTTTTCTTCCTCCTTTTATATTTTTTAGTTCCCCTCCCTCATCCTCATTTTTTCTTCTATATCTTATTTTTCATCATCTCCAGTTCCAATCATTTCATTTAATATCTCCTTTCCTCTCTTTAAATCTCCATACTTAGTCTGTGTCCACTATATGCCCAAATTGCATACGGACCATCATTTCTTCTACCATGCCTAGTGTGTCCACTACCTTCTGCAATCTAATCATTCTTTCCTTGTTGCTCGCCATGGATGACTTTTTAGTGTTTGATGGCGCGAATGACGAACGCTATAATTTATATATTTCAATCATGGACGTAAAGGTCAACATTTCTTACACACACTTAACATATGATATCTTCATTAACAAAAGAGCAAGTATAAAACACACAAATATATTATCACACAAATCAGGATGAGAAAAAAAACACAAATATACTATCCACACAATCAGATTGAAAAGAAAAAAACTCAAATATACTATTCACACAGTCGGGATGAGAAAAAAGCAAATATGCTGTTCGCACCAATGAACGAGCAAGCATAAAACACATCTAAATACTATCTACACCAACGAACACACATGCAAACACACACACACATATTAAAAGAGTGTGTGTTTATAGTCACACTACTCTACATAAACACGAATTATCAAATTGAATAGTCTCTTTTCTAGAGATCTGGCTAGCCTTGAAAAGGGCTTGTGTTTAAGAACTCCAAATGCACCCGGTTAATGGTGACACATTCATGGTCTGACACCACACATACACCGCCGGCTCCAATCATTTTACCAATTAATGAGTATGGTTCTGAACGCAGAGGGAGCTTGAGTGGCCTCATCATCCTAGTTTTCAGTCTGAGGAATAGTGTAGACTTCTGTCTCCTCCTATGCCAGAGTTGGGGATGGTTATTTCTCAGCGACTCCCAGTCTTGCCGCTATCTCTCCAAAGCCTCTTGCTCCCAATTTTCAGTTTAAGGGACATCATCTCTCACTCATTGTGGTGCTGTCAATGGTTGTAGCACTAATAGTGGCTGCGTTGCTGGTCCTGCCTGTGTAGGTGTCCTCACCTCGGAGCTTGACCTCACACACAGGTCTTACCATAAGGTGAGGCAAGATCTCTCTTTTCTTTTCTTTCTTCTTTTCTTTCTCTTTTTTCAAATATTCCTTAAGTCTGGCTTCTTCTACAGCGGCCTTCATAGCCAGCTCGTCCATTTATTTCACATCTGGCATATTCCAGGTGTATTTGAAGTTATAAAGCTTAGCAATTCTGGTGCTCATCTTCTGTGTTGCTACGTCAACGATGAGTAGCTAGACTGATGCGTACATTAGGATTATAGTCGCGTACTGCTTGATAGCTTTAATTCGACTGGTTGTGGCCCTAGACTGGGAGCATGTCCCTGTAAGAGGACGCTTGGCCCCGAGCTGGACCTTCTGGAACTGTGTGAAGCTCATCCAACCGAACGCACCCCATCGCTCTCTGACAGCAGATCCACAACTAGATCACCCACTCGGGTCGATATCCCCACACCATAAGTCACCCTTTCCTACCTAACTTTATTTCAGTTAAGTAGGTTTTAGTCTGGTCAAATTATGTCCAGTTTTTCCTACGGGAGTCCTTATGCCAATATTGTGTTAGCTACCTTTGCAATTTATAGAATTCCTCTGAGTTCTGATTTTTGAATATATTAATGTTTGAATTTTGTGTACTTGGCGTACTTATAAGGGCCTAAAATTTCTTTAAATCTGTTGGGTGGATGTCACCCATTGTACTTTTAACCACCGCAGAATTTGTCTTGTTTTTTTTTAAATTTTGACCGCCTTTCCAAAGGATCATGTTTGTTCAAAAGGTCTTCAATGCCAAAGTGATGACTGAGTTATAGCATATTTTTGCTTGACAGTTGGCCGCGCGGCCCAGTACTGTCCCACTACTGCGTTTATTCGTGGGATTATAGGACAGCAGGTGGCAGAAGGTTAGTCCTGGACTGTCCCTTACCTTTGAAGCAATGCTAACACCTTTTCAGTGTGTTTTGTGGGGTAGGTGTCTTGTGGGACAGCAGGTAAAGCTTCCTAAACTGTCCCTTGTTTTGAGGTTTAGGCAACTATTGGCTGTAACATCTTTTCATAATGGCAATGTTTCAGGTTTAGGCAGCTAACGTACCGTAATAACTTTTCGTAGTGGCAATGAAAGTTACAATTCTTTTTATACTAGCAGTTGACTTTACCTTTTGTTTGTCTATGCTAACATCTTCTCTTGATGAGGGTGGTTCAAGCTACAGTCACATTTGTAGTTGTGTTGAAGTTGTTGATCTCCTGAGGTTGTGAAAGTTTGTATAACTTTCACATGGGCTGCCGCATCAAGTGTTGTTCCCCTGTCCGTCCCTCTCCTGCTTGCTGTAGTAATTCTTTTGTGTCTGTTCCTCTTATTGATGTCATTAGACTGACGATTGTGTCGCGTTATATTCGTGGAGCACGGAAATGAAGGAAAACATACCTTAGCAATCAAGTTTTGCCATCACATGAAATGCGCGGACTTAAAAAAAAATCACGTTGTCGTTTGTACTTTTGATTTATAAACACAGACAGATATGATATGGACAAGACAGAGAAACGAAGTGCTTATAGGCACACTTCTATTAAAAATAGAAACACACAAATATTTTTTACTGACCAAAAACAACAAAGTTGTTATAGACACACGTCTAGTTTCTAAAATTTTAAAAGTTTTGGCAAAATGAATGAATGTCTTTTTTGGAGTATTCGGTAGCCCTGAAAAGTGTTTAGGTTTTTTTGTTTTCTTCACGGGAATAATGGCAATCTTTTTTACTGTCTAAGATAGTGTTCCCTTCTGCCAGCAGGCTTTCTTATGCGATATGGCTTGCTTAAGTGAAACAAGAAAGATAATTCGTTGTTGTCTATTCCACAGTCCACAAACCTCTGCATGGTTCTTGTTTTTGCTGTTGCTCTTCTATGGTTTGACTTTGATTAGAGTGAATGGTTAGACTGGCGACCCACTCACTTTATATGGCACAAACGCAGACTTGATAGAAAATATCCTTACTGAGTTTTAGTATCGGAATGTTATGATAGCTACTATTATGATTTGGACAAAGTCAAAAAGCATATGTTCACAGCGAGTTTTTAAAGAAAACAAACGTCAGACACTTTCTTCAAAATACATTTTATTGATAACAAATAAGATAATACACAATGAACAATAATATCAAACATACAATTTATTTTTGAAAAGGTTGACAACTTTGTGAAATCATGTAAGATGTCCATTCATGGAATCCATAAGGCCAATAACATACACTACGTTTTCTTCCTAAAGACAAAAGATAACCATATCGGTCACAAAACCATCGATCTACTTTCTCATAGTTTCTAAGTGAGTGACGATCAGAATAAATTGCTAAATATTCTTAAGAATATCCCAGACTGCGTTGATGAAGAAAATAAACACAATATTGTCCAGACACTATGGAATCATTGCCTTGTAATTTCATATTATCGAATCGTGTTGTATGGATATTTCTTCTCATAAATGTCAATGATATTGTCTTCCAAATGCGGTTATAAATTCTCCACACAATTCTCTTGAGGAAAATGACTATCGTCCGAGTTGATGACATAAGCTTGATGGTGTTGAGGCTAGCAATGAGAGTTCATCTTTAACACACACGACTGCATTCCAAGAAGCAGTATACAAACTGTTATTCAAACCATAATAACGTTCCCAGGTATCCATTTTTGTTTATTCCTTTTTTACAGGTAATGATTATGTCATCAATTCAATTCTGACTTTTTACTTGAAAAAATCTGATAAGTGAGCGTTTCTTCGCCTTTTTTCCCAACTTTGATCTAAGAGAGCTTCTATAATATAAATCTCTTGAGTAATCAGTGGAGGACAGGAATGATCACGCAAGCCTTTATACCACTCATGCAACACGGCTTCTTCCGAGATGAGACTCGAAGCCTAGTCCAGATACTCGTCCAGTTTTTCTTCTTGGTCCATCATCAGACATTTAAAGTGTTCACGTTTTGACATCCATAGCAATTTTTCTTGACCAATTCCGAAATTTTATCCGTCAGGTGATGAGCAAAACAGGACACTAAATGTTGTTCTTGTTCTGGCTATCTGGACTTGCCTACCTCGTCCTCTTTGTCTTGGTCTGGAGGTTCAGTTTTCACACTATCATTCCATACCATAAATTCTTCACCTTTCAAAGTAAGATAAGTGTCTTCCATAGTTTCTATTAATCTAGAATGAATTATATCAAACTGTTGATTTATAGTGGTATTATCGAATTCAGCATACAGAATGACGTTCTTTGTCTCGGTTCCACAGTCAGTTGACCTGATTTTATAGCGTGGAAATGTCCCTCATCGTTGTCTTGGTCTGGAGTGAAATCGAAAGCCCACAAAGTGTAATCTCCAACATAATCTTCGTACTAAATACTACGGCTGGTGTTAGTTCCTAGTTGTCCGCTAGCTTCGTACAGGGACAAGCACAATCTCAAGTAATTTTTCCGTTCAAAGTTAGGTTCAAAGGGTCTGGTAGACAAAGTCTTGCCAGCGCGACTGGCTTCAATTTTGATCACATTGCAGTGCCTAAACTCGAAAGGATTTGTATCGGGAGTTCAGTTGAGAGCTGAATTGCTGGCGATGCCAACGATTAAACGTTTGTGTAAATGTCCTCGACGTTGGGGAGTTTGCAACAGACCAAATCGTGTTCATTCTTACTGGGACAAATCCAGTAAACTGTAACACATCTGATCTCTCTTCGTTTTCATGTTGGGGGCAGGTAATTAGTAAGCAGCGGCCACTGACGCTAAAGCAAGAACAAGAGGGTATCACCACTGAATAAGACGTTTTTGTAGACGCGAGTTTCCAATGTTTCATCAAATGAGGAAAAACGCGTCAAATATTGCTTGGTTGTCATCACTTGCAACGGAGAAGTCGAAGAACCTGAGGCTACGGGAGAAGCGGTCACCAATGCAACAGGTCGTGAAATGCGAATGTAAGGATGCGTCCTGGCAGCAGTGCCTTCTTGCGTGTAGAAGCTGTGGGTTTTTCTATTTCTTTTTCTGAGGTTGTGACCTGGTTTTGACACCGAGTTTTTTATTTGTTTTGACTGAGGCTATGATCTAGTCTTGCGTCCGTTGCTTTTTTTCTTCTGGATTATTCAGAGAGGGGCTTTTACTTGGGGAGAACTTTTGTATCATTTGAATCCCATTTTAAGAGTGAACAAATAATGACACCTCCTAGGGAACCACAACCTTCATGTTTCAAAATAATTTGCTTTTAGATTTGAGTGTCAATGTGTGGATTGGCCAGTTGCGTCAAAGCTCTCCCTCAAAAAACTTTTAATTTGATGTAGAATGTGAATGATGCCTTGCAGTAATTGACGTGCTGTCACCGTAAACCATCGTAAGTCTTCTTTGAGACTGGCTTCTAAGACAGAAGCTTGTATCTGTCGATATTTTTCACGACTGATTCCGTACAAAGAACGAATTAATTAGATGGGAAAATAAGACTAAAGGGATGTCATGTGGACGCTATGTGTGACAGGGCCCAAGTGACCGAAGTTTTGTAGACGATCGATGTAGATGAAACTGTCTGTGGCAAAATACAACATATATTCTACTAACAGTTCTAAAGCATCGTATAGTTCTAAGGGAGCATGGGCCGTCACGTAGGCTTCAATGATTTCATTTCCAAAATAGTCACCTTCTACAAAGTCCATGCTTAGAAAGTTTCTTGGTGTTCGGTACGCATGTTATCGGGGTCGTAGTAGTGAACCTCAGGCAAATGGAGTAGAACAGCGTGTTGATTGGCTTCGGTATTTAAAAGTGAGGAAAATAGCATTTGGCCATTTCTGTGATGCCAAACATATTCGGCATAACGACTCCAAGGCATGGTCAAGTAACTCATTGACTCTTTAAAATACACTTGACCCACTTGTATGAAATTGATTTTGACTCCGTTCAAAGTCACTTTAGGACGTTTGGACCTTTGTTCCGTATAGCATCTCAAAAGAAACTGTCCATCGTATCCCGAGAAACTGTGAGCCATCACCGTGGCATAGCGATGAAAATCTGCGTAACGTTCGATTTCTTCTTGACACCACGTCTCGTCGATAGGGTTTAAGATACATTGGGCAAAATCGGCCAGTGTGTTAGGCCCTCGAATGATTTTTTCATGTCCTCCAGGAATCTTATTACAGTGAGGAAATGAGTCAAGATAGTTTCTTGGATGTTCTTCTCGCACGCTCTGTGTGCCACGCAGAAATGTTCATCGTAATGATAGACGTGAATGTATTTTCCGTCTTTGAAATCTTTGCCTTGAAACAACAGAGGTCCGTGCAATTCTTGAGGGTGTACTTTTAAGGTGTAGCGTGGAGCCAGGACTTCTTGCAAGTTTTGCATTTCAGAAATTCTGCAGGACGTGTCTTTAGCTATCGCCGATTGCTGTAACAGGAGTTATGCCTCTCTTCGTTTGTTTGGATCGGTTAGATTTTCGAATGTTCTCATAGTCTCTTTTCTATTCTGTCGTGTCACTCTTGTCGGCATACATTCGTGCCATCACTATGGCACCGGCTAAACACATCATGCCTTGAAGATTGTTAATTTGAACGTGACTACCATTGATGCTGAGGATTTGTCTACCAATAACACTTTTTTTCCTGTCTATTGGGAAAAGAAACGTAGGTCATGAACAGTGGTGCTTTTCCATCGGTAATGTGAAACCTGTCGTTGGACTGCTGTACGTGTTGAATCTTATCGATGATTTTGGATGGTGTCAATTCTTAGGGGCTGTTAACTCGATCCAAACGTGAGACTTCATATTGTCGTGATGAATGGAAAGTCCAAAGCGATATTCTACTTTGGCTTTGACTCTGCCGCTTCAGTGTGGATAACAAAGAATCCCACACATCATTGATAAAGGTTTCTGCGTTCTACAACGGTACGTCGGACTTGAAAACTATAAACTTGACATCGCAGGTGTAGGTCGTAATTCTAAATTTTCTAGAGGAGCGTTTGTCCGTCTCTCGAATGTGGTAATACTTTCAAGGGTTTACTGGTAGTGATGGTGTAGACTCTCTGGATTTAGTTTCTGATTCACTCATATTATCGTCAGAATCACTTGCATGAATTTGAACCAAGACTTCAGCTACTGTGTGAGGCGATAAACCACGTTTCTGCCTCTTACTTTCTTTTCGTTTCTTTGCAAAACGTCAAATGACAACATGTGAAACGCCATGGTATCCTATATATTCATGGCAGACCAGTGTATATATAAAGAGCTAGTGCCTTCCCTCTCAGTATTCATTTTGCTCTCAAGCCGAAAATCACGATGGAAGAACCCACATAGATGGCTCTTCTGATTAGAGCTTTGAGAGGTGTCATACAAAAGTTTTCTTTAGATAATCCTACGGACAACTCTTCGTTCTTTCGAGATGAAAGTTAAGATACTTCCTATATTAGCCTAAGCAAAGTGCATTGGGCAACAGCATGTCCAGATCGTCATAAAGGCAAGACCAATGCCAGAAGAGACAAATGTCAAAATAATTGTTATCAATGTAGAAAAAAAGGACATTAGTCTTGAGAGTGCCCGAAGAAACAACAGAAGAAGACGGAGGAGGAGGAAGATGTGCCCTCGGCAAAGAAAGAACTCCGAGACGTTCGGAACGAGAAGAAAAGAAGGAGACAATAAAGAGAGGAAGAAGAAAAGGAAAGAACTGTTTGAGGGAAGACATTTAGAAAAATAGAGTGAACCAAAAACATACACAGAGGAAGTTTATGAACCTTTTGAAAAAGTGTTGTGTTGTGTTGTGAATTGAATTGTAAATATTTGTACCAGATTAGACCAGACTGACAGAACGCGTCTCTTGGTTTTGATTTTTTAGAATAATAAGGACCCACACTCATACACTCACAACACGTACATCATAGGGTTCAAAAGATTTTGAATTTTCATTGATTTTAGCAAAATGAATACTAACTCTTTTCGAAAGTAATGGGTGACCCTGAAAAGGACCGTTGGGTGTTTGTCTTTTTTTCCTGAGTACAAATTCAGGAACGAGAAGCAATTCGCTTTAACTGTATTAAGCCTTTGCCACGGCCAAGGTCTACTTGTGGACTTGTTCCTGTCAATGATTGAGTAGAAATCATTAGAGATGGTATGGTATCTTTGGTGTAATTACAGGGTCAGACTGTTTGGCTCTGGAGGGTCTTTTTCTCTTGAGTCGTAATAAATAAGTCTGATACATTTGTTTCACTCTGCCAAAATAGCCAAGCGCACCGTGACCGTTTGATTTTCACTGTTCTCCTGTTCTTTGTTTCTTCTCTATTGCTTCTTCTTCCTGTCATTTTCTTCTTCTTCTTCTTCTTCTTCTTCTTCTTCTTCTTCTTCTTCTTCTTCTTCTTCTTCTTCTTCTTCTTCTTCTCGCTGTTGATGTTCAAAGATAATGCTAGTTCTGCCTCTTTCTGCAGCTGTGAAAACTTTTCTAATTCTTCTTTCTGTCTTTGTCTAAAATTGTCGACGTGTGGTAAAGAAGGAGAAAGTGGCAAAGGTGCTGGTGCCGGAACAAATTCTTGCGAAGAGAGAAAATCTACTAAATCCCAGTTGAAATCAACCTTTTCGGGAAGTTGCAATGTGTTCACTTTAGTAGCCGCTGCTATGCCTTCGCTTTTCGTCTCCACAGCCAGCGCACCACAGTTCATTGTCTTCTTAGTTTCCGTCATGTTTCACAAAACAATGTGGCATAAATACACAGCGCACAAACGCTAGTGCACACTTAAAGGGAATGTGATGTCACCGGTAACTCTCTTCGGATTGGAGGACAGACTCCGCGAAGTGACCGAATTTTGTAAAGCGTGTTAGGATTGGTGAACAATTTCAATCCGTTTCGATCAGCTCTTCCTTATAAGGTTGACTTCATTGCCTTCACCTGTTCTTGTCACAAAGAAGATGTTGATCGACTTTTCATCCTCTACTTTGGTATCGTCATTGTTTATCCGTACGGACTTACACGTGTATGTGAAAACACAATGGGCTGTCATCAGGATTAAGGGTGCCACTGTTTGGAAAAGAAGATGTTATGTGGAAAGTCAAGGCTGACTGAAGCGGACTCGCATCTTCGGACAAAAGTGAGACACAGTTTAAGACAAGCTTTGTGGAATTTGAGGAAGAACATAAGTGCTATGCGATGTCCTCTATGTTAACGGAATGATGTTAACATAACAAACAACGGCCCTTTTAGAGTCACTTTCTATACCTCGAAAAGATTTTCATTTTCAGCAATTTTGCTATATATGTCTCTGTGTGTTATATCTCTGTGTTTATCTATGTATATGTGTCTTTATTGTATGTGTCCCACCCTAGAGTAGTAGCTATGCGTGTATTTAGGTCATCTCTTTGCTACATTGTCGCCAGTGTCCAGTACCGTGACGCTATGCCACCTGTGCCGTTCCACTTGTACCTGTACATGTTAAAATGTGTTAATACAAAATTCCCATTGTCCCTAAGGTACCCCGGCTGTTCCATTTGGGCCTATAAAATCGAGTCCCAATAATACCCCAGGAGTGTTTTTAATGATAACTCCAACAGTACCTATGATTTCCCATATTACTACTATTGGCTCATCGAGTTTATGTTGAAAGTTCCATTTCATATGTTGACTATTAGATTTCATCTGTTGAATTACACAACACTAGTTGAAAATGTCATGTCCAATATCGATTTTTAAATTGTATCTTCTTAATTACACGGCGATGGTTGAAATTTTTATGTCATATGTCGAGAGTTTCAGTTTATCATGTTGAATCACATTGATTGTGCTAAAAAGTTCCATTTCGTATGTTGAGTTTTTAAATTTCATCTGTTGAATTACACAGCGATGGTTGGACATTTTAGTGTGCCTGTCAGAATTGCTATTTTTATTTGGTGAAATGATGTGTTGTTGTTAAAAGTAACATTATTCACTGTCCACTTTAACAATTCAAAATAATATCGGGTATTAGGATGCGTCAAACCAATTATGAGGCGCCATTACATTTCATTTATTTACAGTTTGAAGGGTTACCGTTCACAGGTCGACAATTAATATGAATTTTTTCTCTAGATGTCTCTCTTGTGAACGGACCGCATTTTTTTTAAACAGGGATTCCGCTTCTAGGCTGCTTCTCGTTGTTTGCTGTGAAATTCAGCAGATGAAATCAAATACTCGCCATATGAAGTTGAACTTTCATCATAGTTACAAACAACGTTCAAATTAGGAATTCTCGACATATGATATTGAAATTTCAACTACTGCTGTGTAATTCAAAATATACACTGTAAAACGTCGACATAGGGAATAGATCTTTAAACCACCACTGTATAATTCAACATATAAAATCTAAACTCTATTTCTTAAAAATGGAAATTTAAGTACATGCAATTTGATTCAGCATGTGATATTGGATTTCTCGACATACGACATGGAGGTTTCAACTGAAACTTTCTCATTTGACAAGTTTTTGTCAGCTATGGTGCCTCATAGTTAACTTTAATCTTCTAGTCCTCAACCACGTGGAGTAAACTTTGATCATCTATACACAAACAGTGTGGAGATAATTTAGTATCAACCCTTGAATGCTGATTTAATTGCATCATGTCGTCGATACTGTTAAACTTGGTAATGACAGATGTTACAAAATCATCACGTTTAAAACTTTGTTTACTGAATAGCTTTGTATCAATACCTAACTGTCATGTTCTAATACGAATAAAAGCGAAATGAACAACAAACCATGTGCAATGTTTGCATGACACCATGCGAAACCGTAAATAGCCATGATGAAACGAACCATGCATATCTTTTCAGGATGATCGACCGGATAGCTCCGTGATTCGAGAGTTGGAGAAAGAAGAATGGTTCTGGGGCTGTCGAGACAGGTGAGAGAGAGAGAGAGAGAGAGAGAGAGAGAGAGAGAGAGAGAGAGAGAGAGAGAGAGAGAGAGAGAGAGAGAGAGAGAGAGAGAGAGAGAGAGAGAGTTGTGGATTTATAGACGGTAATAGATTATTTAAGTACATGCAATCACTCTTCCGGACATTTTTATGATAAATTCAGGCATTTTAGAGACTATTTCATGTCCAAATATATTTAATTTCGTAATTTGTGTATAGTAGTTACAAGTCCGTTGTTTTGTGAGTATATTGTAATGTTTTGTTTTTATGGGTTTCATTTTTAAGACATTATTGGCTGTATCATGTTGAGGAAATGGAAGATTACTGCCTTTTCAAAGGACACGCCCAGGCAGCCGACATTGGATGGTCTGGGCGGATATTAATTAAAGTTGAGAAAACTAAGATAATTAAAGAGCTTTATGTATCTTAAAATATACTGATTTATTTAATGTTTCTTATATGTATAGTATGTATAGTATTATCCATCAGTTACCAGACACGAGAAGAGATACAATCAGTCACGGTGCTTACACTTTGCAACAAGATATAGCACCAGTAGCATTGTCAAAATATCAGACTGGTTAATCGACACAGTATGGGATGCCACTAGTCTCAGAGTCAAAATATCAGACTGGTTATCCGACACAATATATACCACAAATGTCATTTTCAGAATATCAGACTGATTATTTTCAACAGCACGATATACCACCAGCATAAGTATCACAAGATCAGATCCTTTATAGTCTATTAGTTATGCAAAATGATAATTTCATTTTCTCCTTTCCTGTACATTTATATTTTCTATTGCAATTTCTGGCATAAAACATAATTTATACATTAATGTAAATATGAAAAGGTAACTTCTAATCTCATAATGCTTTACTGAGTTATAATGGCGGACTCTGTCTTAAATTTAAACCCTTTACCAGTATTTAAAAATCCCGATGAGAAATATTTAGGTTTTCGGGGTAACATATATTGGAATGCATTGCATAGTTAGTAATAAAACCATTAGCAGAATTGTTCAACGGTCATGATATATTACAGATTTTATACATATTTTTGTAGCCTTGCCCCACGTTTACAAGTCTAACACAGTGACAACGACGTTATATCCAAAGACAAACGGATCATGTCTGGATCGTGATGGGTATTGTATAGTCATATCAACATGACAATGTGTGTTCCATTGCTTGCTGCCCGTATCACGATTGTTCTGTCATGTATCGTATCGTAATCCAAGTATCGTATTGAGATCAAGTACATGTATCAAGATACTTATGGTATCGAGACCAAGTAGCGATTCTAGTATGTTTGTTTCTATATGTAGGTATGAATTTATTCTTCCAGAGCCGAAATGGAGAAAATCCTTCTAGACGGCAAGGATGGCACGTTCCTTCTGTTTCAAGAGAATAACACGGGATACCTGTGTCTTGCGTCCAGGTATTTAGGTTAAACTAGCTATGATGCCGCAGCCTCGATGTGGTTGGGGGTTACGATTTAATCCTATACAATGGAGAAATATAATTATTGTCAAAGCGATAAAGATGACTATTACTAAAAACTACTACTTGAATAATTCTTGTCAGGAATTTTAGCTAATGAAAACGTTACTAAGCCTATATTAGGTAAATTACATTGGTATATTTACGCTAAACTTGCTTTGTCCACCATAACAGATAACACTAGATTATTGCAGTAATTCATTTTCAAAGTATGGCTTGCTATGCCATATTTGGATATTCTGCCATACGTAGTCTAATGTATACCATATTTACTACGTTCTGTTTACGTTTCCAAAAAAAGGTCGATGTCCTTATATGTCAAAAAAAACAAAAAGAACCTGGAAACAGGAGTAGTAATTAGTTAACTTATATGACGTACGATCCAAAAAGAAATACCGGAAAAGGAAAGTAAACTATACGTTACAAAATAGTCTTACAAACATATGTAGCTATTATGGTGTTAAATAAGAGGACTATTTAATTTATTTTACCACTTGTAACAAACGTGTAAAACATTTTTAGTAAGCTGAAAAAGCACCGTTTATGAATAACATCCTGTTGCTACGTTGATTAGTACTAAATGTTATAAACTATCTTTTTTACTCGGGAATATAATTAACTCCCGTAAATAATAATACCAGCAGTACCTGTAATGCACGACATAAAACATAAATGTAACAAACGTTATCCGTACATTTAAGGATATATGAATATCTTCATTCCAATATGTTATGAAATAATATAAATGTAATCACCGTTTATCTAGACATGTTTATAATGTAATTCATTACATTTTCATCAGTCTATTACATTTATGGCAATTATTTTTCCACCTGTAAATTTAATAAATTCCATCAAATGTAATAACTGTAAAGTTGTTATGGTTCCTAATATGTACAAGAGTTTATTACATTTACGGGAACAGCTCCCACCAGTAGATGTAGTACTGTCATTTATTACATTTACGAATGTATATTATATTATAATAATATATGTAACAAAATCACACATAATTCATATACCTGTTGATAATACTTCGTCGCATTTACCGGAGTCTATTGCATTTACAGGAATATCTCTAAAGTTTAATACGATTTGTTACCTTCGCAATGTCCGTAATTATAACAACTTAAAATTAATATGATTCACTGCAGTTACGACATAGTATTATATTACAGGGATGATTTAAACAAGCAAATGTAATTAATTGTCTTATATGTAATATAATAACATGAATTTATTGTATATACGGATATTCTCAAGCCATAAAGTGATAAATTCCCATAAATTGAATAACTTACATTTAACAAGGGTTTATTTTACATTTAGGAATGTTGATTACAAGAAGAGGATAAGTTTGAACCGAGTCATACATTAAATTAGTAACAATTATAAATCCGATAATATTAGTTACATTTAAGGGATTTTTTTAAAAAAAATATATAACGTAATGCTGCACAACAAATACGCAATTTCTGCCAGTATTTCATTTACCGATGGGATTTTTATGGTAAATATAATTATTAAATTTATCGATGACGTTTATTGACCTACCGTTGATATTACCACTATTTAAAATGAATGTTTGGAATTATTTCCTATTTTAATCTCATTTATCAAGTAAGTGATAATATTGCTAGCTAAGTGAAGACGTAGGAAAGAGAACTAGAAAATCATTTGCCTGTCAGAGCTGTGTATTATGTTTATTATTATTATTATTATTATTATTATTATTATTATTATTATTATTATTATTATTATTATTATTATTATTATTATTATTATTATTATAGAGTTATTTATTTATTAACTTCCAACAACTGCCTATGAAAGTTAAGATTATTTTTTTCTTCTTCAAATCTGTAGGCCGCTGTGAAATAAAGAATATATACGCCACCCATAAGAACCCATGCACTGGCCTTTCTGTGGCTGCAATAATTTATGATTTTAATGACGTCACTATTTGGAGATCGAAATTCTGCCTTCGTCTAGAATAAGTTAAAAATGATTTCCTACGCTCTGAAAATTCCTGGTCGTTGGCACATGCGGTAAAAAATAAAAACACTTAAGCAAAGTCAAACAAAAAGAAAATATAGGTGTGGTAAATTCGTTGCGTTCAAAACACATAGTAGTATTAGAAAACCAGGTTTTCAACTCACTTTGTTTTTTACCCTCCAAACAAGTATAAATTATCCCCCACCCCACCCCCTTTTCTTCCAAAATAAACCAGGTTTTCAACTCACCCTAGAGGAAAACCAGGTTTTCAACTCACTTTGTTTTTTTACCCTCCAAACAAGTATAAATTATAGTCCTAAATTATCCCCCACCCCACCCCCTTTTTTTTCCAAAATAAAACAGGGTTTTGACTCACCCTCCCCCACCTCTTTTTTTTCCCCCTACTACTACCTGTAAACAGGTATTTTGTAACCAAACAAAACAACAGGTGTTGGAATGTGATAAACTCTTTACACAGAGGTGACTAATTTGTTAGAACAGCGCATGTGTGGAATACAATTATTCTAAAGACGGCAAACGGGTTTTACCACAAGATAACAGGATGAAAATTAAACTGTGTGTTAGAACGTTTCAGTTAACAAGGTGGAAATTAAACTAGCATTAGAATGAAAATGATATTATTTTAGTTATATTATATCTTAAGTTTAGATAAAATTTTATGTTACTCATATTTTTTATGATATTTTTTTTCATACTTGCTAACCCTCATTGGTAGAATGTCTGTTAACATATTGTCAATAATACGAAATTCACGTAATAAATCATCCATATTATATTTAACTCCTCGTAGGTAAGACCGGATGTGATCAAGTAGTTTCTTATAAGTTTTAATTGATGTTAAACAACCATGCTTCTTTATCAAAAGTCTTGGTTCTACTTTTTTACACGCTGCTGTAAGTGAAACACCAATACCAGATATAATTAACAAAAAGGGATTTAACGATATCCCACTTGAAATTATACCAGAACTGGTCATTAACAATGGTAGATATGATATTACTCGAAGGATCTTGTTGTAGTATTTATAACATTTTTTAACGCACCAATGTTTTTTGTGATAATATTTGTAGTATTGTATTAGTGCGTCCACATCTTGTTTTGGAATATCTTTTGAAATATGATTGAAATCAACTATACTTCTTTTCATTATAATATTAGTTCACATAGTCCTATGTTTGGTTAATTCATAATAAGAGCTGGTTGTTCAGCTATAAATTCCAAACACCAGAGAAAAATTATTAATTTTAAAGTTTTATCAACTGGTTCAAGTACAAATTCTTCTTCAGAATTTTGGTTTATTATTACAGATAATACTCCAGATGAGTCATCATTTAGATGACGAGATAGATATTTGGTAGATATTCTAAACTTTGCACTGCTAAGCACTGACAATCTATACATACCAGTAACTTCTGCAGTGTATTTGATAGAATTATTTTGCCTCGTCCATGTACTAGACCCAGATGCAACAGTATACACAATATTTTTAATCTGTTTGTGAGGTATTTTAATCATATTTGTTTTCTCAACAATATTAGGAATTCCACTAATAATATCATTGAGTTTTGTGTTAATATTAGCGAGTGTAATGTCAACATTTGATGGATTTCCAAAAAATTCATCTCTAATTTTGTTTATGCTTCTGCGAAAACTTAAAAATGTGTTCACGTGACTGGTAAAATTATTTTTGAGTGCTGTGATTTCATTAATAATTAAAGCGTCCCAATCATTGACATATTTTTTAGTGACAGCATCCCCATCCTCAGTTGGGTTTCCAAGATCTGTAATCTTATTTTGTTTCATAACAATATTCCCACTAAATACATCACCATCTTTTTTAACAAAATCATTAACTGACCTACCAGAATCTTGTATATTACCTAGATTGTTAAAAGTAACGATATTATTAGCAATCGCAGCAGTATTTCGTACAACTACATCTGACAGTTTTACATTACTCGTCTTTAATCGTCCTTCTTTGTCTTGGAAAATGACAACTTCATCTGGATCTACGCTGGTAAGATTTAGTAAATTATTGATTTCATTTTTGAGCCGATCAAGAGTTGCATATTTGGATAAGTCACCTTTAAAACGTTTTGTGGATAAATCTTCTAATAGTGTTCCAAATTTTGTATAGTAGCTCATTATTTACTATCCTAGATAAAATTATCAACACTAGTTTAATATTATACAAAATGGCAAAATCGTCGATACTAAACTTTGATACAGAGAGACTAGTGAAGCATAAACATAATAATGAACTTCCTGATTGTCATTATCTTATTGTTGGGCGAACTGGATCGGGGAAAACAAATTTGCTTATGAACTTGCTTCTTGGTGATAATTTTAACTACGATAGAGTTTATATTTACACAATCAATCCACAGCAAGATAAGTATGAGTTATTAAGTGAGTATAATGAAAAGCTTCGTGATGATCTTAAAGCTGGTGAAGATTTTTTTATAATTAGGCAGCCAGAAGATCTTATTCCGGTTAATCAACTTGATGCAGATGAACATAAGATAGTAGTTTTTGATGATATTCCGCTAAACAACATGGAGATGAACAAAATAAGATCATATTTTTCACTATCCCGTAACAAACAGTGTAATTCTGTTTATCTCGCTCAAGGATTTTATAATGTTGATAGGTTTATTAGGCGAAATACGGGTTGTTTTATTTTATTTCCAGGATTAGATAATGTTGACGTTAGAAATATTGCAAGCGAGCAATGCGGTGGCGTGACAAAAGATAAGTTTATTGAACTTTACCGTAATGCTACAAAAGATAAATTTAACTTTTTCTTATTTGATAAACTTACAAATGATCCAACTAAAATGTTTCGCTGTTGTATTAACACTTACTTACAATAAAGCGTTTCAATTTTATAAAATTTATAATTATAATAATGGACAAACGAGCAAGATACAGACAACACATAGAAGATCTAAAAAAACTTGCTCAATCTCAGGCATCACTTAAGCAAAAAGTACAAGAAGCGCGACGTGGGCAAGTAACTGCTACAGAAACAACAGCTACAATTTTCAAGCCGGTTACTGAAGCATTATTAGGTAAACAACCTGAAACTAAACCACTGTCAGAAGAAGAACTTAAGCAACTACAGGAAAAAGGTTTGGTTGGAATTGTTAGAGAACAACAGGAAGCAGCTGCTGCAAAACTTGTTACTAGATCTGATGAAGAAAAGAGAAAACTGATTGAGGCACTTACAGCAAATATAGCTGATCCTGCGGCTAGACAAGCAGAAACAGATCGATTGATAAACAATCCGCTGGAACTTGAGCGAAGATTAGCAGAGTTAACAACGCAAGGAATAACAAATATTATAACAAATTTATCAGGAGACATAAAAGATATCAGAGAGGAGCAACAAAGAGTCGGTGATCTTACTGTAAAGTTTATGGAAGTTGGAGATCAAAGATTTTATTTTACAAAAAGAGCAAATGATGAGATAAAAGTTAGTGAATATAATGATTTTTTAAACAAAGAAAATATAAGGGGTATTGATGATATAAGCAAGTGGACTGATGCAGAATATCAAGCATTAATCGATAAATTTGATGTAATATTTAATGACGGAGCTGCTGCTAAAGATGAATTAAACACGGTTACAGAGATTAATAATATGATTCCACTTTATGAAAGAATGAGAAAGGGTGTCATTGCTCTCACGTTTAAAAAAACAGCAGAAAATAGCAGAGCAAAACCTTTTGGTAAAGGGTGGAGTTTTAAAAGAAAATTTGATAAACTCGATAAATCTCGTGTAGAAAAATATAGAAAAGAAAAAACAGGAACTGGTGTAAAAGTATTTACTTCAACTACTGAAATGATAGGTAGATTAATGTTATTAATATCATCAAAGGAAGCTGGGAATGTTAGTGTTGAACTTGATAATGAAATCATTGACATACTTGATCATCTAAGATCGAGTGAATTATTAACATCTGACGAATATGAAACTTTACACCGCGACTTAATCGCGGCGACTTAATTTTGTAAAATGATATAATATTAAAGGAATGCAAACAACATTATTACTAAACTCTAGCGAGTCTACAGAAGATAGCGCAAATTTTTCAGTAAATTATATTCCACCTATAGAACTAGATCCTGCAAAACAATATGAAATTGGATTAATTTCTTGTACTTGCTGGAATGCTATACCTAACGTGAAAAATGATGTTAACGATGAAATGTATTTTACTATGATTACAACACCTACAATATCTACAACAAAAAAAATAAAAATTCCGCAAGGAGCTTATAATATTGAAGATCTAAACAAGACGATCAAAGAGCTCATAACAAAAGCTAACGGTGTGGCTGATAATTTTGAATTAGCAGCAAATTATAACACATTGCGAACTAGGATAACTTTGAAAAATATAGCAATCAATCTTGAACCAAGAGAAAGAAGTATTGCACAACTGTTAGGATTTACTGAAAAAACTTACACTGCACTTGATCAGCCTATTACATATGACAGTGAACTGCCATCAAATATAACAGAAGTAAATACAATATTAGTAAATTGCTCTACTGCTTCTGGCTCTTATACATCAAAAGGTAGCAAAGGTCAAACGATTTACAGTTTCTCACCAGAAGTCCCGCCAGGTTCTCTCATGCAAATAACTCCACGACATATTATATATTATCCTTTAAACGTTGAAGATCAAATAACAAGTATAAGGATGCAGTTGACAGATCAATCAGGAAAACAGTTACATGTTAGTAATGAAATTGTAACTTATTATTTACATCTACGCGAGCAAAAGTAAAAATTATGAAACATCAAATATAATGAAACAAAGAAAAAAAGTTTATCGAAGAAAAATAGTAGGAGGATTTTTTGGAAATATATTCACTAAAGTTATTAAAAATATTCCAGGACTAGCGCGTAAAGTTGCACCAATTGCTATTGACGCTGGTAAAGCTTTTGCAACTGGGGCTGCATCTGCCGCTGGGACTGCAGTGGGACAAAAAATAGCTAATAAAATAAAAGGAGATCCACCGACTGCATCTGAAATAAAACAAGCTATCTCAGAAATCGCTCCAACAAAAGAAACTCAAAAAGCTATGATAACAACAACAAAAAAATTATTATCACCAAAGGGCGAGCAGATCATACAAAAATTAATATCTAAAGTAACAATGCCGCAATAAAATTTTATATAATCTAATAAAATAAAATGTCTACTAAAAATTATCTCGAGTTAACAGAAACTTATGACATCGACAACGATGTGACAGAATTCGAGTTTGTTGAGTACCTTGATGAAAATTCTAACGAACCAAATAAAACTGGTATTAGAACCTTTAACACCAGAGACGAAGATGTATTTCTACTGCCACATAAGGCTATGTTAGAAGTTCGTGGTCAGATTATGACAGTAGCTAATCCACCTGCTGCAATTGCAGTTGGAGCAGAAGTAGCTCTTATAAATAACGGTTGGAGTCTATTCAAAAGTGCTAGATATCAACTGGCCAATCAAACTGTAGAAGATATTTCGAGTCACCTACAAGTTGCAAGTACAATTTTAAATATTATTTCGTTTTCCGACGATTACTCGAGATCAACTGCAACTAATATGATGTGGTTTAAAGATACTGGACGGGGTATAGCTGAATCAACAGAATTTTTAAAGAGAGGCGCTATAGTACATGGAGCTAATGCTGATGAAAATACTGTAATTGTGAGAAATTTTCTCATTGCTAATGCTGCTGCACTAGATATTGTCGCACCTGCTGCAGATGCTAATGCAAACGCTACAAGAGTTTCTCTTACAGCAGCTTTTAATAATCTAAATATAACACCACCAGCTGCAGCTGCAGACGGTACTGCGATGTTAAATTTACTTCTTAACACACTTGATGTGAGAAATCCACGCTATAACGAAGGTTTTGCTAGGCGAAGAAAACTTGCAGCAGGATCACGTCAAATTACAATGATGCTTCCGCTAAGCATGATTTTCGGCTTTTGTCGCGATTATGATAAAGTATTTCGCGGAGTAAAACATACTCTTATTTTAGATCGAGCAGACCAAAACGATTGCTTGTTTAGATCTGGAGGGGCTGATGTACAGTTTATCATAAACAAACTTTCTTTGTGGATGCCACGTATAACACCATCAATCACTAAAATGTCAGAACTAAATAACACGCTTGATAAGCATACAAACAGAATTTACTTTAAGCAGCATAAGGTATATCAGACAGCGGTTCCAAATACTACTGACTACACGTGGAGGGTCACAACAACATCAAGCGAACAACTGCCGAGAAATATCTTTGTCGTATTTCAACAACAAGCTCGACGAGGTAACCAACAACAAAATAATGCAGTATTTGATCACTCTGATGTCAGACGAATATACGCTAGATTAAATTCAAAGCAATATCCAGAACGAGCTATCGAGTGTAATTTTGCTGATGATGTTAATAAAAATATTTCTCGACCGTACATGTACCTGCTTGACGCAATACAAAAATATCAAGATGTTGAAGATGGAACTCAAATATCAGTAGAAGAATTTCGTACGCTTTATCCTATATTTCATTTTGATGTTAGTAAACATAACGAGCGAGCTGTAGACAGCACAGCGGATATTGAAATTACCTGGACACTTGGGGCGGTTCCAGTAGCGCCGTTATACGTATACGCATTAGTGATTAGTGATAGATTTATCACGGTAGATTCTATTGGAGGTAAAATGACAGTTCAAGTTTAATCTACAGTTGTTATATAAAATGGCAAAGTATATTGTAAAAGAAGTGTATTTGACTGATGGCCAAGTTAAAAAATTAGTAGCTGCTACTGCAAAGCGAGAACAGGTATCATTAAAAATCAATCCTAATATTTCTGATGGTGTTTTAACAAAATTAATGCTAACAAAAAATCAAGTAAAAAAGTATGATCGTAAAAAAACTTTTGTTTTAAATTTGAGTGCTGCACAAATGACAGCGATGGCAAAAGAAGGTGGTTTTCTTGGTCCGGCATTATCAGTATTAACTAGTACAATAATACCTAAACTTTTACCAGTCTTAGGCACATTAGGAATAGCAGCAGCGTCTGGAGCAATATCTGGCGCAACGGAGAAAGCAGTCAAAGGTAATGGTATCATTCGTGGAAGTGGAATAAAAAAATTGTAAATTTTATGTAAATAATATATTATAATGCCACAAAAGAAAAAGAAATCACCAACAACAAAAAAAAAGAAAGTAATAAAAACAAAATCACCAACACCAAAGTGCAAATGCATATGCAATCAAACAAAACAAGGAGGAATTATTCCGTTCGCTCCACTTTTGGCGGGACTAGCGGGAAGTTTGCTGCCATATCTTTTAGGAATCGGACGTGGTCTAACATTACCAGGAACTCGTCGACCCCGTTGAGTAATTTTGATATCATTGATAAGTTAAAAGCGGTTCCTGGATTTCACGGAGTTTATTCTAAAGATGAGCTCTCAGCAATAAAATCACCATCTGCTGTAAGTTCATGTGTTATTAATATACAAGATTTTAATGACGGATCTGGTACGCATTGGGTAGCAGTTTATAATAATAATTATTTTGACTCGTTTGGACTTCCTCCAAGCGATGTAATAAAAAAGTATATGAAAAAAAAATTTACAAAAGTATATTATTCGTCAAATCAACTCCAACCTGTTGGAACGTCTGCTTGCGGATATTATTGTATTATGTTTATCCGACAGATGAGCAGAAATCTTAATTTTTTAAAATTTATTTTACAGTTTGATAAGCAACCTTCTCACGCTAATGATGAGATCGCAATTAATTTTATCTAAACTTATAAGTATAATAATGTCAACATACTGTCTCAAGTGTAAAACTAAAACAGAAGGTATTAATGAAACAACAGAAAAAACAAAAAACAACAGGATAATATTAAAAAGTATTTGTGCAATCTGTGGAAAAAGAAAAAATACATTTTTAAAGAAAACGTCCCCAGCGATAGTATCTCCAGCGACGTCGCTAGGATCTGGTTATCCTAATATTATTTTAGTCGACGACTAAAAATATAGAATGATATGCAACTGTGATTCTGACAGAGATTTGTGTATTGAGCAAAATAAAATTGTCGCATACTGTCAATGTTGTAACAACAGAGAAATAATAGGGTCAGGTATAGATATACATAAACTAATTGGAAAATTACCAAAACCAAAAGGCGGTTGGACATTGCCAGGGCATCGGTATACTGGTCCATGGAATCCGCTACATCAACAACTAGATGAAAACGACAATCCATTGCCAGGCCAAGAGCCTTACAATCAAGTGGATGCAATAGCAATGCGTCATGATATCTGTTATCGTGATCATGAAAACTCAAAATTAGATTGTGATAAAGTAATGTTAGACGAATTACGTGATATGAAGCCAACAAATCTACGAGAACGTTTTGATAGAAAATTTGTTCAGGGAATAATTGGAGCAAAATATAAACTTGGACTCGGAGAGTCTCGTCAATCACCTCACGATCGGGGAAATAAAGTATACGATGATCTTGCAGTCGAACTACACAAACCTAAAAAAAAAAGTTTCCACGACGTAAAGTTGTCGCTAATGGTGTAGATGATATCTGGGCAATAGATTTGGTGGATGTATCTAATCTAGCTCAGTTTAATGTTGGCGCTGATGGCGCTCCAAAAAGGTATTTGTTTAATGTTATAGACGTTTTTAGCAAATATGCTTTCAGTGTACCTGTTTCAGATAAGACAGGAACTTCAATGACCGATGCGCTAAAGCAGATAATAACGAGTACAGAAAGAAAACCAAACAAAATCTGGACTGATCACGGATCTGAGTTTTTTAACAAAAAGTTTGAACAGTTTCTAGAACAAAATAATATAAAAAGGTATGTTATAGGAAACGAAGGTAAAAGCGTTGTTGTTGAGAGATTTAATTGCACGCTAAACGAGAAAATACACAAACATATGACAGCTAAAAACACCAACAGGTACATCGATGACCTTTCTCAAATCGTAAGCGAATATAATAACACGAAACATCGAACCATCAAAATGACACCTAAAAAAGCTGTTAAAAATCCAATATTAGCAAATGAAAACATGTACCGCAGACATAAATTTAAGGTTGGTGATAAGTTAGAATTTCTTTGATGAAAAAGGTGTTTGCAAAAGGATTTACTCCGAACTGGAGCGAAGAAGTATTTGTGGTTGATAAGGTACTTTTAACATTACCTGTAACATATGTTTTAAAAGATCTGGCAGGGGAACCGATTGTAGGTAGTTTTTATGAACAAGAACTACAGAAAACTGAGCAGGATGTTTTTGTTATCGAGAAAGTAATTAGAAAAAAAGGGGATAAAAGTTTAGTCAAATGGCGTGGGTATAGTGATAAATTTAACAGTTGGATCCCAACCAAGCAGATTATGATATAATGCTATTATAAATTAACTCATACTTTTGTTTGACAGATTTACATTTTACTGGTTTACATAATGATATTAGATACTGCTTACGATCGTTAGAGATCGTCATTAGATTAAAAATCTTGACAAATATGAAATCGAATTTGATATTTTTCTGTCGGCCTGGGATCTTGATATTTAAAAAAGGTTTGATTAACTGCCAGAACAGTTGTTGTTCGGCAACGGTAAAATTAAATTTAATTAGCTGCTTAGCAATGTGATACTTGACATTATACCGTTTAGTTGTTGATCTGCTGTAATTAGATCTGTCAGCAACAGTGACTATTTCACCATCATCATCAGATTCATTGTTATATAAAATATCATCTTCGCTATAACCAACAGATTTGTCTATAAAATCTTTGGAAAATGTAATACTATGTATGACATCATCACTGACGACCTTATCACTGACGACCTTATCACTAGTATCTTCTTCGTAGAGTTCAGCGAGTCGTTTCATCAAGTCCATTATTATAATATATTTTTATCTAATTTATTATTATAAGATGACCGATGAGATAAAATATCACCAAAAAGTTAATATAGTAAATTATAACGAACTAGCTGAAGCGGTAAGAAAATGTTTGTTGGGTTATAGTGTTGATGTTATTGTAATGCAAGGTGATTCTCATAAAATATTACTAACAGAAGCAGAAAAAAATAAAATTAATGAAAGTGCAGTAACGACGCTAAAATTTAATCACGATGATATCATAGCATTTGCTCATCATTGCTTGACTAAAACCGAATTACAAAATATTATTGATCATCATATCTAAAACCAATCCTAGCATCGTATTCTCTTGAAAAAGTTGATTTTGTTGCTCCATCAGCTATAATTTTTACGACTGCGGGATTTATCTTATAATATTTCGCCGCAGCTGAAATCGATTTGAATTCGATCTCCTCATCCGTTTCGAGGTTTTTTGAAATAACAGGTTTTATTGGGCATCTAAAATTAATACCATTACTATTTTTTCCTTTTCTCACATTTTCCTGTTGCGTTACTATCTCCAGATTTTCCAATCGATTATCAGTTTGTATATTATTGATGTGATTAATAACAAGACCATTGGGTATAGATCCATTGAACACCTCATAAACAAACCTATGACCAAGATAACGAACTTGATTTGTTGATGTTCCTCTAACAGTTACCCTAATATATCCCATATTGCTAATATTACTAAGAACTTTTTTAGTTTTTCTATTTCTAATAATACCGCGATCGTTAGCCTCGTATAAATCAAATACTGGGTGCGGCTGAAACTCATCTTGTAAGGATAAATTTTCAATATTATCATCAGTGACTTTACCATTATAATGATATACACGCTGTCCCTCTGGAATATCATCGCAGAACAACGTGTAAATAAAATCTTTTCTAAATATTGCAATCCTCTCGGCATTATCTCCCTTTACACTAATATTATAACCCGCTGACGTTAATTTGCCAACAGGTATTCTAGTTTTAATGTTAATAACCGAACCAATTACATTTCCAGCGTATAAGTTATACTTTGGGTGAATTTGATAAATCTCTTGCTCACGTGCGCTTGTCAGATTTACTGTCATTATATTATAGGTAATATTTTTTATCTCTAATTGATTTTTAGCGCATGCGCAGTGTGAGATAAAGTTATATTTTGGGTGAACTTGATATGCTTCTTGCTCACATGTGTTTGTTAGATTTGCTGTCATTATATTATAGGTGATATTTTTTATCTCTAATTGATTTTTAGCGCATGCGCAGTGTGAGGTAAAGTTATGTTTTGGGTGAACTTGATATGCTTCTTGCTCACATGTGTTTGTTAGATTTGCTGTCATTATATTATAGGAGATATTTTTTATCTCTAATTGATTTTTAGCGCATGCGCAGTGTGAAAAAATTATCAATTAGATATTACATTATAGTATAATAATGTTAAAATTGCGTGATATAGCTAAGAGAAGCTTTATGGGAGAACCTAATAAAATAGCGACTGCTTTTGCAGGTTTTGATAATAGTTATCAGTTTGATAATCAAATTGTTTTAGTAAATTTTACTGCAACTAATCTTTACCACCTATTACAGACAATTGTAAAACGTGAGCTCGAAAAACACAAAAGTATCAGATTATTTGTGCAATATCATGTTATATTTTCAAAGTTAGTTATAATGGAAGAATTAACTAACAAGGAAATTGCAGAACCTTATATTAACGCAAAATCAAGACGTGTTTTGCTTGGGACTGATATGTTATCACTATCTGATGAAATACACCAAGAAATTGGAAAAAAAATAGAGGAATTTGCTCAATTAGGTTCGGGTTGGAAGTTTGAAATGATCAAAGGAATATTGTTTCACACGATGAAATATAATGTATTACGAGGTAGTTCATACGTCGACCTGCCACCAAAAATAAAAAGTAAAAGATGTTGTATAAACATCAAAAACGTAGATAACAAATGTTTCCAATGGGCTGTTCTTTCCGCACTATTTCCAGCAGAAAAAAACGCTACTCGTGTTGAAAGGTATATCAGTCATGTGTCTAGATTAAATTTTAAAGATATTAACTTTCCAGTGGCAGAAAATCAAATACCAAAATTTGAAAAGCAGAATAATGTTTCAATTAACGTTTTCGGACTAGATGAAAAGGAGGACGTATATCCGAGATATATTTCAGAAAAAGCTTCACAATCGACTATCAATTTACTGTACTACAAAAATCATTATGTTTGGATTAAAAACTTTAACGGACTAGTTGGTAGACAGTACAATAAGGATAAGAACAAAAGTTCTTTTGTTACCGCTGCTTGCATGGCTGTACAAGCAATGAAACATTACAAAAGCATTTGCAGTACTGTAGTGATGTGCAAAGAATAACAATGCCATCTAAAAAAGATAGTGTGTTACAGTTTGTCCATCATAATCACAAACTAAAAATTCCTTTCGTCATATACGCTGATTTCGAATGCCTACTTCAACCTGTACTTGGTGTAGAAAATAATCCTAATCAATCGAGTACAAGAAAAGTTCAAAATCATGTTCCGTGTGGAGTAGCGTATAAGGTAGTTTGTTGTACTGATTCTAGATTATCTAAATCAATCAAATTATATCGTGGTAAAAATCCAGCTGTTTGGCTTCTCAAGCAGTTGATTAACGAAGTTGATAATATATTTACTCATTTGAAAAAAGTAACGCCAATGTTAAAATTAACACCTCAACAAGAATCCGCTCACGAGCAAGCAGAAATTTGTCATATTTGTGAAAAAGCTTTTGACGATGATAAAAAAGTACATGACCATTGTCATTTGACTGGACAGTATCGTGGAGCGGCTCATAATCAGTGTAATTTAAAATTTCATGCTCCAGATTTTATTCCGGTTATTCTTCACAATTTTCGAGGATATGATAGCCATATTATAGTAGAAGCTTTTGGTAATCCTGAGATAAAAGCTCATCTAAAACTCGATAACGTCATCAAATGCATCCCAAATAATTTTGAAAAGTACATGTCAGTTACGCTAGGTAAATTACGTTTTATTGACAGCCTGCAGTTTATGGCAGCCTCGTTAGATGAGTTAGTGAAAGGTTGTAGTAAATTTGATAACCTAAGAGACTGTTTTGGAGATAAATTTAATCTACTAGCTAAAAAAGGAGTTTTTCCATACGAATACCTCGACGATTGGAGTAAATTTGATGAAATATCTTTACCTGACAAAGACAAATTTTACTCACAACTTAAAAATGAAAATATAACTGATGATGAGTACAGGTATGCACAAGATATCTGGAAAGAGTTTGAATGTGAGACTTTTGGTGATTATCATGATTTATACCTGAAAACTGACGTGTTATTATTAGCAGATGTTTTTGAAAGTTTTCGTGAAGTGAGTTATAATAATTATGGACTAGATCCTTGCTGGTATTATTCTGCCCCTGGGTTGTCATGGGATGCTTTGCTAAAGTTTAGTAAGGTAAGGTTAGAATTACTGACTGATGTTGATATGTTCAATTTTATTGAAAAAGGTATCCGAGGTGGTATTAGCGTGATAACAAAAAAATATGCTGAAGCAAACAACAAATACCTGAAACAGTATAACCCTGACCTTCCTTCGAAGTATATAATTTATCTAGATTGTAATAATCTTTACGGTGGTTCGATGGCAGAACCAATGCCTTTTAGCGGATTTCATTGGATCACGGTTGATCGATTTCTATCAGAGACAGAAAAAAAGATACCTGACGATGTTTCCTATTTCGTTGAAGTTGATCTTGATTATCCAAATTCGCTACACAAATTACATAACGATTACCCTTTCTGTGCGGAATCGATGGTTATAGATTATAGTTTGTTATCAAAAGAACAACAAGCGTTAGCATCACCAAGGCAACATTCCATGGTCAAGAAACTAGTACCAAATTTACTTGATAAGAAAAATTATGTTTTGCATTACAAAGTTTTAAAACAAGCAGTCGATGCTGGTCTTGTGTTGAGAAAAGTTCATCGTGTACTAAAATTTAATCAGTCGCCGTGGATGAGAGGTTATATTAACTCCAACACTTCAAGAAGAGCTGCAGCGAAAACAGAGTTTGAGAAAAACTTCTTTAAACTGATGAACAATTCCGTTTTTGGTAAGACGATGGAGAATATTAGGAAACGTGTAAATATTGAAATAGTTAATGATGTCAATCGCAGAAACAAACTTGTGTCAGACGATGATTTTGTGAGCATGAAAATATTTAATGAAAATCTTGTTGCGATACAAAGAAGAAAAACAAATCTAAAACTAAACAAGCCGATCTATGTTGGAGCTGCAGTGTTAGATTTATCAAAGTGGATGATGTACGATTTTCATTACACTTTTGTTAAAAATCAGTGGCCGGCTAGTAGATTATTGTTTACTGATACTGATTCACTCGTGTATGAAATTGAATGTGAGGACATCTATCAGGACATGTACAATAATCGACATCTGTTTGATCTTTCCGATTATCCACGTGACAGTAAATTTCATGACGACACAAATAAAAAGGTTATTGGTAAGTTTAAAGATGAAATGAACTCGAGCGCTATCAAATACTTTATCGGATTACGTAGTAAAATGTATGCCGTATTGTTAGATAATAATAAAATAACGAAAAAAGCCAAAGGTCTGCCTCGTAATTTTGTTAAAAAGTTTATGAAATTTGATGACTACAGGTATGCGCTTGATGGTGGTGTTAGTTTTATGAGAGCTATGGCAATTCGAACTAATCATCATAAACTCGAAACAGATGTCATTATCAAACGTGGATTGTATAATTTTGATGACAAACGCTATTGTGAAAATGGGGTAGATACATTTGCCCTTGGGTATTGTTATGATGATAGATCTATACTCGACATTATCTTTTCCAACTGAAATTTTATCTAAACTTATAAAATAATGCTTGAAAATTTGACAATGACAAATAGCTACAATAGTAACATCAAATATCTAATGATGGACGGTAAACAATTGACAGTTGAATTTAATAATGAAACATCAGGTATATGTTTTAATGGAACATGTGACAAGTTAAAACTTTCGCTCATCAGATCTGATAACAGCATGTATTTCAATTATCTCGAACAATTGTATCAAAAGTTGCTAGCGGAATTTAAAAACTTTCACAGCCCCATTAGCCAACAAAACTATACTAAACTCACAATTGATCTCGATCGGTCAAAGGTATATTTTATCAACAAAAAATATCCTCTGAACAAACCAGAAATGAAAGATCTGTTTGAGTCCCGTCGCTGTGTGAGTGGTAAAGTAAAATTTAGTATCTATAGTCGTGATAGTGAAATATTTTTAATATCAACAGTTGAAACATTAATCATTGGTAACGAGATATAAAATAATATCATTTTCATTCTAATGCTAGTTTAATTTCCACCTTGTTAACTGAAACGTTCTAATGCACAGTTTAATTTTCATCCTGTTATCTTGTGGTAAAACCTATTTGCCATCTTTAGAATAATTGTATTCCACACATGCGCTGTTCTAACAAATTAGTCACCTCTGTATCAGAGCTTATAGCATTCCAACACCTGTTGTTTAGTTTGGTTACAAAATACCTGTTTACAGGTAGTAGTAGGGGGAAAAAAAGAGGTGGGGGAGGGTAAGTCAAAACCCTGTTTTATTTTGGAAATAAAGGGGGTGGGGTGGGGGATAATTTAGGACTATAATTTATACTTGTTTGGAGGGTAAAAAAACAAAGTGAGTTGAAAACCTGGTTTTCCTCTAGGGTGAGTTGAAAACCTGGTTTATTTTGGAAGAAAAGGGGGTGGGGTGGGGGATAATTTATACTTGTTTGGAGGGTAAAAAACAAAGTGAGTTGAAAACCTGGTTTTCTAATACTACTCACATCAACCCTTCCACTACGGTTCGTTGCTAGGGAAAGACCTCCTGCGGTGTAATTTACCCAGTGCGAATGGATAGAAAGAAGAATGCAGATCTCTGAACAAGTATATTGAAGAAATAAACACAACGAGCCCCCTTTCAATTAACAAATATAACATTTAATCAATTTAACAACATAATTTAAAATGAAAAGAAATCGGTTTCTTGGTTACAAAAGAAGGAAAAATGTAATAACATGTACTCAAATTTAAAAAAAAAACAATACAAATTTTCACGTCACGATTACTTGTCAGTGACAGAATTCAGTTTCGTCATTGCCTACGAGATATGACCTTGAGATCAACGATGAATGACATCATCACCTATCTTATCCGGACATAGAATTCTCCGTTCGACCCTGCTCTACCAACCTTTGTCTAGTCGTCTGGACTTGGACTCTTGCCAGTTGAACCTTGATTTGACGATGGTCCCTAGACCTAGACTTCGGCTCAGAATTTGCTCTGGTACTTGGAATTGGTACAGGAATTTCCAGAAATTTCAGGAAGCTTCAGAATAGTTCAGGAATCTGTTTTTTTTTAATAAATAAAATGTCTCGCAATAGACAATAGGTCACATTTCCAAGTATATATTTTTATTTATACATTAATTCGGCTCAGAAAAATAAAAGGCATAAATTCTGTTGCACTCGTTCACTAATTCCTATGTTTACAAACATGAACGTCCATTGCATGTACTGACCTTAATTCGAGTCACGCTAGCGGGGAACATTCAATTCCACTTCACGGCTACCACGTATGTGCCCGTATCAAACAGTTCTTGACCTTTTACATTAAACTATCTAGTAGTGTTAAATTACATATGGCTTAGCCCCTCAGATCTAACTATTCTAAAATAGTTTACCTGTTCAATTAAATATTACGAACTAGTATATGAATATACACTCAATAGATCATTTAAATGTTACAAATTTGTATATGAATATACACTCAATACATTTCATTCTAGACTGAGATTTAATTCATAAAACTATGAAACATTATATCATTTATTAAGCTTAATTCTCGAAATTCCCAAGAGTTCCTATGTATCGAATATTCAATTACATGTTATCTTGACTATTCTCTCAATGAATTGATAATTAGAAAATCAAATAATAAAATGTCGTGACTAACAGTTCACTAAAACCCTGAAAAATGAAATCATACATGCATATATCATAACATCGATACAATTGCAAATAAATCAACAAATGAAATAGCATATTCAAATCTGGAAACTAAGATTGCGTACCTTTTACCGTTTCTTATTCGTTTCCACGAACCTCCAACATAGTCTGTCTTCTATCTGATACGACTAACTGGCCTCTTTCTCAATAATGGGGAAAAAAACGTACTTTTACGTTACCCGGAGTCCCTTCTTAACTTCTCGCAAGAAAGAGTGAAGACTGAAGAATTTTTCCAAAGCAAAACCCCTCATTCCTTACAGAGTTACGTTCATAAGTTCCAATTAACCAATCATAATCGACTGTTTCCTAAATTCTCTTTCGTAGACTTTTTGATTGACAAACAGCTATTCATGCCGCAATCAACGTTCCTTTGAACAATCAATTATTGACGAGCTTCCAATTTTAACCGGTTTATTTTGGGAAGAGTGTTATGCCAAACCCTTGTACCATAGCATGTGACTCGGTCAAGTTACGTTATGCGGAAAGAATTTCCTTTGACGTTCAGAGATGAAATGGAAATAATCATATAACTATCTCTAGCCCTTTATACTTTAATTAAGTTGACTTTAGTACAATTCATTTAACCTATACTTCTAAGAGTTTTCAAACTTCGACACATCACAATAGGCAAAACGCATAACGTACAGAATGGATTGATAATGAAAACACTGCATTCCTGTTTGGACTTGCTTTACAATGGCGTCTGTCATATCTCTTAGACAATCATTTCTTTCCATTAGCGGATCAATCAAACTCCAAATTTGTATAATAAGTCGGAGGTGTTGAGTTTCTGTAACGCAACAGCCACTATAGTTTGACAGTATTCTGATGGGAAAATGCCGCTAAAACTGACAGTATGTCAATCAAATGCCGTTAAAACTGACAGCATGTCCATCAAAAACGATCTATATTTGCTTTCGACAAATCTATCTGCAATAATTATCAAGTTGTATCACTAAGGGAGATAATACCTCAGATTCCATAAAAGATTTGAGACCTGAGGTACTGGATTATTAATTATCCAGATAATAATTTTTGTTAATTGAATTTCATTTAAACGTATAACAGTGACTAAAGAATCGTACGCTCAGTGTATACATTCCTTATTAATCACATTTTAAATAAACATGCATATTTTACTCTCAGGAATTACAGAGGGTCGATCAGATTCTCAAAAGTTTACGCCTGTGACGGTTTCTACGGTTTTACGGAGCCTCTACAGTTCGAGAGTATGGACGATCTGATGGAGGGATTTCAATACTCTCCGGAAATGACAAACAACGGGGAGAATGAAGCATTTATAATATTTCCTCCCAAGGAACGAGTAAGTAAATACATACTGTCATTTACTGTTTTCATTGTGACAATCATCAATGCATCCATTTAGATCATCGATTATCCATAGTCGTCCCAAAGAGTCGAGATGCGCGATAACTACAGACAATGATTTTTGTCATCGTCGATACAGTGATGTTTGTCCATCGGTGCCAATAACTATAACGACCGCAGAAGCTTTTGTTATCTTTTATCTTATCAGTTATCTTTTGTCAAGTGGTGTCTACGGAGATTACTAGTTAGTCCAATCCGGGCACTTTAGTTTCTCCCACATGTGGAGCACTCTAGGATTAGTAAAGATGTTGGCAGGTCTAGCCTTACGAGTGGCATGTTTTCTCTGCGCGTATGAATTTTCTGCTGTTCAGCGGCACGTGCACCAGACGTGATCTGGCAACGACTGGAGGGAGAGTCTTGTCCTCGTCGATATAACCGTTAATGCTTACAGTAGTAGTTGTTTGAAATTAGCACGTGTCATCGCCCATAAGGTTGTTACTGTCATCCATATAATGTAGAAGCATCATTGCAATAATTGATATGGACTTCGGTTGATTGGCTGATTGATGTTTATTGTCACTTCAAAACTCGAAAAGCTATTTCGTGCCCACACAATTGGAGTAAAGGGTTGTGTACAAAGACACACTACAGCAGACGACCCGGTCTGGTCTGGGCAGTTTGAATACATACTCTGCTGGTCGCAAGTCTGGCAGTCTAACCACCAAGGCACCGCGGCTCTCTTAGACCCTGTAAAATACACATTGGATTGTTCCATGCAGAGCGAGCGAATTGCAAATATTGGACGTACCCCTAACGGTATTCTACGCGAAAGGCTTTGTAAGTAACTGCAATAAGTAGTGTCATGCAAAGAGATAAATCTGCATTCTTCGTAGATGAACCATCAGGATTCTCAGCTGTGACTGTCATTCATTTGATAATCGCCGAATGGCTACATTTTTATTGTACCGGAAATCAAGTTAATTTTCATTACTTATGTAAATATATAGATGATTTTCGTCATGACAAAAGCTTGGAGCAAACCGGCGAATAAAAATGCAAATGTCAAAGCACAAAGTTATTACACATAAAACAAAATCTGATGCATGTGCACCCTGCAAAGCTACTAGAATGCAGATACTATTGCAAGGCTGTTAGAATACAGATATTATTACAAGGCTGTTAACATACTGACACTATTACAAGGCTGTTAGAATACAGCTATTATTGCAAGGCTGTTAAAATACTGATACTATTACAAGGCTGTTAGAATACAGATTATTGCAAGGATGTTAGAATACAGATATTATTGCAAGGATGCTAGAATACAGATACTGTTACAAGGCTGTTAAAATACAAATACTGTTACAAGGCTGTTAAAATACAGATACTATTACAAGGCTGTTAAAATACAGATACTATTACAAGGCTGTTAAAATACAGATACTATTACAAGGCTGTTAAAATACAGATACTATTACAAGGCTGTTAAAATACTGATACTATTACAAGGCTGTTGGAATTCAGATATTATTGCAAGGATGTTAGAATACAGATAATAGTGCAAGGGTGTTAGAATACAGACATTATAGCAAGACTGTTAGGATGCAGATATTATTACAAGACTTAGAATACAAATACTGTTACAAGGCTGTTAAAATATAGATACTGTTACAAGGCTGTTAAATACAGATACTGTTACAAAGCTGTTAAAATACAGACACTATTACAAGGCTGTTAAAATACTGATACTATTTCAAGGTTGTTAGAATACAGATATTATTGCAAGGATGTTAGAATACAGATAATAGTGCAAGGATGTTAGAATACAGACATTATAGCAAGACTGTTAGGATGCATATATTATTACAAGACTTAGAATACAAATACTGTTACAAGGCTGTTAAAATACAAATACTGTTACAAGGCTGTTAAAATACAGATACTGTTACAATGCTGTTAAAATACAGATACTGTTACAAGGCTGTTAAAATACAGATACTGTTACAACGCTGTTAAAATACAGATACTGTTACAAGGCTGTTAAATACAGATACTGTTACAAGGCTGTTAAATACAGATACTGTTACAAGGCTGTTACAATACAAATACTGTTACAAAGCTGTTAAAATACAGATACTGTTGCAAGGCTGTTAAATACAGATACTGTTACAAGGCTGTTAAAATACAGATATGTTACAAGGCTGTTAAAATACAGATACTGTTACAAGGCTGTTATAATACAAATGCTGTTACAAGGCTGTTAAAATACAGATACTGTTACAAGGCTGTTAAATACAGATACTATTACAAGGCTGTTAAAATACAGATACTGTTACAAGGCTGTTAAAATACAAATACAATTGCAAGGCTGTTAGAATACAGATAACATGGCAAAGAGATTATATTTGCTTATTAACTATAGTTTCTTATTCATTTTAAATGTATCGTATTGAAAGTTTGCCAATGTCCATTTTGTTGCATAATTTAGACCAATATCAATGTATATGGTATATTCTTCTGAAATTATAAAATATGTCTCATTATTATTATCAGTATCATATAGATTTCATCCATCACATTGGCAGATAGTCATATGCACTTTTATTTTATTTCTTCCTTGCATATGAGATGATATAAAACAAAACCTGATGAGGTCAGTTTTATGGTCCGTGCATTTCTTGTTGAATCAATATACTCCTTAGGAGAAAGAAAATAAAAACAAATAATATTTATAATGTTTTCAATAACTACATGCGAATCTGTTTAAATACGATATATACTCGCGTATAAGTCGAGTCAAACTGAAACCAACAAAGATCTTTATCAGTCGTAGCACAATGCGTATACAGATCACGGTCTATGTTCTTTATTCTACCTATTACTCCTAACAAACCGCACAGATCTAGATCTGTTGGCGTATTATCTGGGTCTGTGCAGTATGCAGTTTGATTCTTATTACAAGCGAAAATATACGGTATTCTTTCTAAAAATGTAACTGTCTGAATAAATATATCTAAGTTTGGTGAAATGCTTGTGTATAAAATTACACAATTACAGATTTTTATCTTAGACTTATATTTGTTAAGGAATCTCCCGTTTTGAAAACTATTTTTTAATCAACTTTAACTATTGGCTCCCATTTATCACTGCAAAAATGAATTTTATCCTGTGAATTCTGAACACCTTCCACCGTATTTGTAAATCATCCTAAAACACACCAAAACAAAGGAAATGACAGGTGATAGAACCTGGCCTCAAAATATGATGATACAAGACTTCTATGAAAAACGGTTGATTTGACATTACAAGTTTCTTATCATCTGTACAAGGTTTTTATTTACTTCACTCTAGTTCAGTCTATACTTCATACCATTTCAATAAATAGCAGCTACTTTGCTACAATATGCCGATGCATAAATATGAATCTAGATGTTACCTGTTAAACTTACCTGTAATTCGAGACAAATGACTAATAAATCAATGTAATAATATATTTTTTTTAAAGTAAATCCAATCCACCAGCCTGCCTACTGCTTTTGTTCAACGTGCTTTCTTCTAATCAAAAACCAACTTACCAATCCTTGTTCTACCTTACCATGGATTTCACGTCGTAAAATATGAATTCAATGTATGTTTACTAGTTATGCTGATAAAAATATAATATAACGCATTTGATACATAATTGTAATTGAAATTTTGAAAGCAAAAGTATGGTCTTTAGTTCTTAACGATTTTAAAATTCCTTCCTAAATCTAGTGAAAACTTCTTTAGATACCGTCCGATATCGCACTGACATGCCATTCGACTGCCGCAAATGCGGACAATGTATGGCATAATAGCGATGGCCAAAAATATAACTCAGCTTCTTATATGCCGAAATGGCAATAAAGATTTAATCTACTTTTCATATTTCAGCCGCTTGGAGCAAGTATACAGAACCAGTTGATCAGGGTGTTAGAGCTAGATAGGATGATCGAGAGAAAGACGGCGGATGTCGAAAACATCCGTCAAGAACAGGCAGAAATACGACAGGTAGGTTCTCCGTCATGCTCAGAACGTCTTATTTATACATATTCAAACAAGACAGGCATCCATACCAACCAGAAAACCCAACAAAACCTAATGCGTTCTTATATGAAAAACATTAAATGATTTTAGATGTAATGGAAACATTGTTCGAAACTGTACTTACTGCACCTAATTTATTTGAATTCCGATCATAAAATAGCAGCCCAAATCTTACTGACCGACAAAAGGAGGATATGGTACGCCATCTATTGTGCTAATATCAAAGTGTAAAATAGCAAATTACATCTCTGAAAATTAATTGCTTTTTATGGTTCCGCTGGTGTTGTTAGGAGTTTTGGAAGGAACATTTCATTGACTGTATCTCAAAAATCAAAGCTTCGAGTTGGTCTAGATATTGATAGCTTCCATACCCACCGAGATGCAGGGCTAATTACATATTGAGATGCTGAGCTGATATACATGGCTGATTACCAACTGAGATGCAGGGCTAATTAAGAACTGAGATGCAAAGCTGATTAGCCACTGAGATGCTAAGCTAATTAACAACTGAGATGCAAAGCTAATTAACCACTGAGATGCAAATCTGATAACCAACTGAGATGCACGGCTGATTATGAATACCAACTGAGATGCAAGTCTGATTAGCCACTGACATGCAGGGCTGATTTCCCACTGAGATGCAAGTCTGATTAACCACTGACATGCAGGGCTGATTTCCCACTGAGATGCTGGGGACATAGTGTTAACATTAAACTATTTATATTTATGTTCTGTAAATTGGTGTACTTTATGTTGTGTTTCACTAGGTCAGTACATCAGACAATGTCAAGTAATTTGATAGCGTTTCTTGCTACTAAACAAATGTACTGATTGATGACCCTAGGACTTTAGTGGTGCCAATTTCCTTCCACAAAAATGGCCATATTTAACAAGCTAAAACCAGATAACTTTGACATTTTTTCACCGTAGTTGCTATGTGCTAATAAACGCTGCTTATAGCAGCGTGTATCGGCTAATACTTTGGTGCACTGCATTCGTAATTGCTTGCATTACATTGTTCGTATATATATATATATATATATATATATATATATATATATATATATATATATATATATATATATATATATATATATTGTATTATCTATGTGGCAGTGACTTCTTCCCGAGTCCAATTCCTATGCGCGTGCTGACCTTAAGTGCATTTGTGTTGCTGTTTCTTTATAATTCCGACAAGTCCTTTTTTATCAGCGATTCTGGTCTGACTGTCATCGTAATGTATGTTGTATTTATCCGTCCAATTTAAAAGTTAGAACCAGGATTTGTGGAAGATACAAATGTGTGATATGTTACCTTTCATAACTCCACTAATTATATTATCTCACATCATGTCGTGGTCCTGTATCACCAGCATCTTCTGTCAGTTTGTTTTTGTCTCTATAAATTGATAACATTTACTTGATTTACAACCTCTGATCTCATAGTTTAACCCTTTGAGTTCCTATTTAAATCCTTCGAATTCCCATGATGATGTCGATATAATTACAAGAGAATTGTGTGTATTTTTCTTGTTTAAATCTCGCAAATCAAAACTACTGTATTTCCTGGTGTAATCTTAAGAAACATAAAATTTACATGTTATCTTCGAGCGATATTCTTTCTTTTAATTTTTCTTAGATCTTTTTGAGAACCAAGAATTTTTGTTCTTTTTCTTCTTCGTCATCATTGATTTCTTGCGAATCTTGAATGTCCATTTTGCAAAAAATTGTACATGGAAAAACATAAAAAAAACATATCACTTCAATCCCGTGACTTAAGTTTGCAAAACATCTAAATTAATCTTATATCGGTGCTTAGACTTAAAATAATTGGTCCTATAAATTTGTCCAAGGAAGCTGTACAATTGTGTGCAATGTATGTATTTTATCTAGTATTTCCAAGCTAATCAATTTTCTAACATAAAGCGAATTTAAATTGTTTTGTTTTTTTCTCATTCACATCAGGCATTTTTTATTTATTCATTCATGTAGAGAACAGATGATATTACCGTCTCGATGAAGGCATGCCAAAAAACAATAGATATATTAAACGGCCACATCAATTTGCATCAGCAAAGTAAAGAAAAGTTGAGATTGGATAGAAGAGCCATTGACGGGTAAACTTATCACTTCAGTGTGTAATCTGCAAGCTGCTCTCGATGTTATAAATCTAACGTTATAAATCTAACGAGCTTTCTCGGCATTGCTTATATATATATATATATATATATATATATATATATATATATATATATATATATATATATATATATATATATATATATATATATATCCATCCAGTTCATCCGAATATATTCATCTCTTTAGTTTATTTAACACTATTAGTGATACTTACCTCATTTAGATATACTCAGCATTTGTAATATCAATAGAATTGATTCTATTGCGTACAAGATGCAAACCAAAGTGTCGACACACCTGCCACTACTTTGTATAGACCACACTAACGGAATCTGTACCCAACTGATGTCTTACACTTACACGTGTCCACCTTTCGAAGCATTTTTCACTATTTTTTTGAACAATTAATAAAATGTTCTTTGTTTTCATACCTTTAAAGAAATCCTACAAATTAGTAGGATACAAAATAGCGCTTCCAGACTGAGGTACGTAGAGCTTCCAATAGTGTATCCTACATTTTGTATATAAAAAATGAAATAAAGACATTGTGTCTGCATGGTCTCTGTGTATTTCAGATTATCGTTTTACTGTCAAACTTTTTCATGTAACACTAGAACAAACAGGCAATTGTTAATGGCTTCGTACTTTAATCACTTGAATAATTGTACTAACACTTAATTCAGAATATTATCTTGGCAGATACATTGATACTTATTTGTAATTGGAGGAAGACTTACGAAACATTGGACTGATGATAAAAAGGTCACAATTTTTTTCAAACGTCCAAAAATAGCATTAATCAGTTTAATTCACGGATTATAACTTTTCTTATAATGATATTTACCTTGTAATTACTCTTATATTCACCTCTCTCATAATGATATTTACCTGTAATCACTCTTTCTTCTCCAGAGACATAAATAACATGTATTGGCGACAGACTGCCTGGTATTTTGTTATCTAAAGATCACGGTTACATCAAGTGGAAATGTTTAATTAGTGAGAGCATTATGAGGGAAGGGTCAACCATACTACGAGTCTACCGTTAGAAGTGTCTTCACATTTGTCTCTAAATGCAATTTCATTTTATTGTTCTGTGATTTCTTTTGGATGTATATATTCAATACGGTAATAGAAATTGTATAATCATTCATATGTTTTCTTTGAAATTTGGTGAGAAATAATTTCATCATGCAAGTAATCGAGTCTAAGGTAATAATGCAACACCGAGTGACATATTTCGGATAATATCGCCTTTACGTCTATCTTATAGATGTCTTCATCTTCCATTAAATCGAGTTATGTCTGGCATCATTTAACGACTATATTAACATTATTCAGACAACACAAGAACAAAAAATCTGTCGTTGAAATAGCTTGTTATATATATATCAATGGCCTTAGTATATCTTTCCTGCATTTTAGCCCATATTTTATCAGCACCTTCTTCACGTCCTTACTGCTTCTCGCACATATTATCGTATGCATTACTTAACATATTATTAGCAACAATTTATCAGATGAAAAAGTATCCCAAGCAGCAGAGAACACTAAAAGTTTTTGTTGTCCTCCATTATTTTGGCATGTCTTTGAACCACGATTAAAATATATCTTCTTGCCTTGATGATGGGGTTTCTTGCGATGTTTTCCAAATTTCGTGTCTAAACTCGTATCTAATGTCGGATGCTTTCGTATGTCTATACCATGCCTACCTGCACCGAATCTGCTGGAACTCTGGAAATGCTAATTTACTACACTCACGGTCTAATTTAAACTAATTATGTATTAATTCGCAATGGTTATGTTGCCTTTATTAATTTTGTCTGGATTGAAAATGCACAAATCCTGTCAGTACACTGGTATACAATGGATTTACTATAACTTAGTCATCGCCATTAAACTACCCAAAAGGAATAGCTATTACTATAACGAAAGCTGCTAGTGAAAATCTCTAACAACGTTTATTTACAAAGGAACAAGACCACAGAGCTAAAGAGTGTGGAGATGGCAAGTTCAAAGGTAAAGTCTAGTAATAAGAAAGTATGGATGTAAGCAGACGATTTGACAGCCAGAACCGGATCAACGTTTGTAGTATTTAGATCCGAAATTATATTTTGGCATGCCTCGTTTAAGTTTGCTTCTGAATGTTATACAGAGGGAAAATTAGTTAATTAATTTAATTTGGTTTTAAATTTGCGTAAGTACTTAATGTAATCTACAAAATGTATCAGTATAGTTGATACGTAGCGGACTTATATCTCTGAGTTTGCGAGTTTTCACTTTCCACATGATTACGTTAAATATTCACAAAGAAGAGTCCTCGTTGTTCTCTCAAGGGTCACTATCGTACTATAACATCTCCATCCTTTCTGATATAATGTTAATTTCAGCCAGATGGTTATGCTATTAAATTAAGATGATTGCATTAATGCGGAAGAAACGTTCATTTTGGATATATATTTTAGGTATATATTTTTCACATATTCATGAGGTTCACAGTGCGGGAAAGCTTTTATATTTTAGACATGTTTCTGATGATTTTGCAGTAAATGTGCTATTTGTATAGAAATAAATTCACTACTTTGTCGATTCTTCGCAGATTTTGCACGATCTTTTTAATTCAAACAATTTTTTAAAATCATAATAGTGAGTTTGCCAGAAACTCTCATTGTGCTACGCACTGGTGAAACCTAAATAAGTGCACCACGGTAAAGGAAACTGTCATACCTATTAAGTGCTTTTCAGGAACAAACATATATCTACTGATAAGAGTAAAACAACCATAAATTAAGTAAATTTAAAATCTGCAATTGCAAAAAATAAAATAACTAAAAAGATATAAATTACTATCTATTGATTAGGAATTGGTTGTACACTACACCTTGCTTTACATATCTACGTGTTTATATCTCTCTCCTTTCAGTTGGTTTACTAAACTTTGTTATTGTGTTTAATGACTCATCTTCCTTTTCTAGCACGCTTTCATCATTTGTTTTTATTGATTCAATCTCTTGCTTGGTTGACTCCAACTCATCTTGAGAATTTTCCACGTCGCCAACCGAATTTGCCGTTTTTTAAATTTCAGTTAGACTGTGATTGTTTCGGGCGGTATCATAACAATGTAATACATAGTAAACACTGTCAGAGTTAAATTCCTACAAGCAACTGAGGCAAGAAATTACAGTATATTACCAACCTTTTTGAGCATATTAAACGTAGTATTTATTGCAGAAAGGGCTATAGAAATAATTGTATAAAAATTTCAAGGCTGTTGTAATTGTTAACTAAATATATGGCAGTGTGACGAGTCTATGACCCTAAAATAAGTCATAGGAAATATTGAAAGACAACAAGTTTGGTCAAATTTAACAAATAATTTATTTCCCTAAAATAAAAAGTAAAAATGAGACAAAAGATCTTACGGTTTTTTTGGGGTTTGTTTGTTACGATTGGGTTGCTCCCAATATTTTGTTTAAACTATTATAGTAGTCCCACCCAGGCTCGATTTTTGTTGGAAGTTAAATTAGTGAAAGAGATTACAGCTCTGAGCCCCCAGTCAGCAATGCCGACCGCTAGATTGTTAAATATTAAAAATGGGTGAATCAAAGTAATAAAAATTTAATAATAATTCATTAGTCAAAAGATTCAAATTTTCAATTACATTCCCTTCGCTTGACCCTTGAATATCCTATTGCATCACTTGATTAGTAGTGTGAGTTCAATTTACACGTCCTTGTATTCTTCTCATATGTGGTATTTTTCTCTCTCCTATTTCTTGCAATTCCTTCTCCTCTTCCTCCCCGACTTTCTCCAAATTGCTTCTCATCCTCTTCGACTTCTCTATACTCCTTCTCTTCCGCCTCCACTTTCTCTCCACCGAATAGACTTCTGTCGACTTCGACTGTTCGGCTAGTCTCCATTCCGTACTCACCTCTTGGAGATTCGGGACTCAATTGAACCGGAAGGTTTGTCCCCTAAAAAGCTTCCTATGAAAATTCAAGGACGGTACAATATCTTTCTTTATCCCTCTCATCTCACACTACACACAACCAATCATCAGATAACTGATATTAAATTTTTTCGGTCATGCATTCATTCACATCATTCACATAAAAGGTCATAATACAGCACGGTATCAATTACTTCTTATACACACATCAGTAAATTTCGTCACATCAGTATATTTTCTAAATCCCGTTATGTTAAACAATATCACAATAATCAGACACATTTCTTAACCTTATACTCATACAAAATACGCAAATATTCAAATATCCATGCTCTGATATACGCATACGTCAAACTCACAATTCAAGCATACGTAAATTCTAACATAAGGTATTAATAAATGCACTGGTTTGCTACAAAGTAACCTAGTAGGAATTGCCCAAATTATTCTGACCACAAGCTAACAATCTACATAATTGTCTACGTAAAACTCGATCCCATTTCTCAAATACGCCTGTCAATGAAACACTACAAAGATAATTATACATATTAACGATCCCAGTAAATAAGTATACATGCTACAAACAATTACAATTATGATGTCGTAATATTCTGCAAAAATCGAACAAATAACTTACTGAACTTTTCGAATCCTTGGAATCTACCTCTAAGTTTTACTGCCAATTATGAGTGGCTCTCTCGGAGTAACCCTATTGGTTAGCAATCTTTCCAGGCAAAACTAATGTTTTCTTTGAGTTCTGAAAGTTATAATTCGGATCTAAATTGTAAACACACCCTCTATCTCAATTCCGATTGGAGGTCGCTGTGAACCGATCCAATCAAACTTTACGGTCAATGTCCCTCTCACTGTCTGTCAACGTTGGGAAGGGTAAAATTCACATAGAAAGTAAAACCCGACGCAAATAAATATATTTACTCCTTGTTTACCTGAATAATAATCCTGATATTAAGCTCATACACATAGAGAATATTTTAGCTATATATTAGTTGTTGACATAAAATGAAACAAAAATAAATTATATATCAAAAGGTCAATCAGGTCAGACAGAAATTAACTAAATTTTGAACAACGATTTCCGCACCGATTAGAGTAAAGACAAGATGGGTGGATAAGATATACAAAATATGCAAATGAACAAAACTGAATGACATAGAATGTCTGCCAAAGGAAAATGTATGTGGAAAGTTCGGTTTATATGTGGAAACTAGTTAAAACCATACAGAGTCTCCAATTAAACACGAACCACACGGTAAAAGAATATGTTGATAACTAAGACCGTCTAGGCTGGAAGATAATCACGGAACACATTTCAGAGCAAGAGTGACATACATTAGTCGCCACTTGACTTACGCAGCAGTAGGTATGGGCCTGTTATTGTCGCCACTTGACTTACGCAGAAGTAGGTATGGGACCTGTTATTGTCGTCACTTCACTTACGCAGCAGTATGTATGTGACCTGTTATTGTCGCCACTTGACTTACGCAGCAGTAGGTATGGGACCTGTTATTTACCCCTATCTCTCAAGAGGAAGAATTGTAATACGGCTGTGATATGTTTTTGACAATCGAGAATGGAATGAGAAGCGGGAGAAGCGTGATACCACATCGATTGCGTTGGCATCCGTCCGTCCATGAGAGACGATGGTGTAGCTCCCTGTTTTGGTGCCTTATCTACACCGTGGCTGAAGAGTCCGACCCTTGCGTGACAATCTTTGTTGCACTTGCTGCTGGTGAAGGTTGATTCTTGTTGAGGCTGTTGTTGTTTCGCCTTCCTCTTGACTCTCTTTGTAGAGAGGTTTGCTTTTATCCCTTCCTCGGCTTTTTGTCTCACAGCAAGTCGCACTCGTAGCGGTTGTTAGCACAGCTCTCCCAGTTGTTGACGCTGATGATGACCGTTTTCATGTCCTTCTTGCAGACGTCTTTGTATCGCAGACGTGGCCGTCCTGTCGGTTGTGTGCCTTCTGCTAGCTCGCCGTATAACAGGTCCTTGGGAATGCGGCCTGTATCCATTCTCCTGACGTGGCCGAGCCATCGAAAGCTCCTCTCACTGAGGATAGTGAACATGCTATTCATGCTGGCCCGCTCCAGAACCCCTGTGTTGGGTACTTTGTCCTGCCACTGGATGCGCAGAAAGCGCCGTAGGCATCTCAGATGGAAGCTACTGAGTTTCCTTTCGTGGACCGTGTAGGTGGTCCATGTCTCGCTACTGTAGAGGAGTGAGCTGATCATACATGCCTGGTAGACACTCAGTTTGGTCTTGTCAGTGAGGATGAGATTGTTCCAGACCATCTGGTTCAGTCTTGCCATAACTGCTGATGACTTTGCAGTCCTGCCGTTCATTCAGCATCAATGGAGAGCGAGTTGGAGATGGTGGACCCAAGGTATGTATAGTTCTCAACAACTTCAAGGTTGTATCCATCAATGGTGATGGTTGGAGGGGAGTCTATATCCTGTGCCATGACATTTGTCTTCTTCAAACTGATGGTCAGTCCGAACTCTTTACAGGCGTGGGAGAGGCGACATACCAGCTACTGAAGTCCTTCTTCCGTATGTGATGTCAAAGCTGCATCGTCAGCGAAGAGCAATTAACGGATGAGAACCTCTGTGACTTTTGTCTTTGCACGGAGACGTTTGATGTTGAACAGTTTGCCATTTGCCCTGGTGTGAATGTACACACCCTCGCTGCAGGCGTACTGGATGAGCACGGAGAAGAAAATGGCAAAAAGGGTTGGTGCAAGGACACATCCCTTCTTTACTCCACTGCTGACTGGGAAGGCCTCTGATGTTGCGCTGTTGAAGCACACTGTGCATTGAGTGTTCTGATGAACCGATGTGATGACAGCGAGCAATCGAGGGGGGGGGCAGCCGACCTTCTTCAGGAGTTTGAAGAGTCCGCTCCGGCTGACCAGGTCAAACGCCTTTGTCCAGTCTATGAAGGCAATGTAGATAGGCATTTGCTGCTCATGACACTTCTCCTGCAGTTGACGTAGGGAGAAGATCATATCTACAGTTGACCGGCCAGCTCGGAAGCCACACTAGGATTCTGGGTAGATACGGGAGGCTAGGGTTTGCAAGCGTACCAGTGCAACACCTGCGAAAGCCTTTCCGATGATACTGAGGAGGGAGATGCCCCGGCAGTAGTTACAGTCGCTACGGTCTCCTTTGTTCTTGTACAATGTGATGATATTGGCATCCCGCATGTCTTGGGGGATATATCCTTGTTCCCAACAGAGGCAGAGGAGTTCGTGCAAGGGCTGGAGTAGTGCCGGTTTCCCGTTCTTGAGGATTTCAGGTGGGATGCCGTAGCTCCCAGGGGCCTTCCTACAAGCGAGACAGTCGATGGCTTTACTTAACTCTTCCATGGAGGACGGAGTGTCTAGTTCATCCATGATTTGCAGGTCTGGGATGGTCTTGATCCCCTTGTACATGCATCTTGCATCTGCAGTGTCAGCAGCTTCAGAGATTCAGCCAATAGGTGTTGGTGCAGTGGCGGGCAGTCCGCTAAGCATTTTTCCTGGCAATAAGGGCCATTTGAAATAATGGAGAATACGAAGAATCAGAAAAATCCATGTTATCGTATACTTAGAATCTGATAACTTTTATATTCGCGAAGTGATAATACATAGCTGTTCAAAAATTCAGATAGGTAACTGTTGAACACAGTATAGTAAGAGTTTCAGGTGCACTTAATAAAGGCTTACTAGTGGTATGTACAATAAGATATTCTTGTATACTTATCATCAAGTATTTATGTTGCAAAAGCAGCGGAGAAATACAACAACGCGACAGAGCAGCAATAAATAAAGGTGTAATATGAATTCGAAATAATAGAAACTATTTTGCTGAATTGCAATTTTTATATTACTAATGGCGGAAAAGGTGCGTTTCTGACGATTTACATTTTAAATTGAAAGTGATTACATAACGATGGTTGCTAAATGCAGAACAAAGTTCAGTTTTTTTGGTGGTCAAAATTAATATTGAATACAGTAAAGACTACTGAGTGACAGACAACCGGGGTCTGTCAACTTTACTGAATACAGTAAAGACTACTGAGTGACAGACAACCGGGATCTGTCAACTTTACTGAATACAGTAAAGACTACTGAGTGACAGACAACCGGGATCTGTCAACTTTACTGACCATGCATATGTATTTCACCTTGCTGCGAAGAACCATGCAGTTTATGGCAATCTCGCATTTATTTTTAGATTTCAAGAGAACCATGAGCGCTTAAATGCAAAGAAGTCTCAGCTAGAGAGACGAATTCAGCAACTCGATAATGAAGTGGAACAGTACAGGGAACAATGGGATCATATCGTGGACGACATCAGACAACACGAGTACGAACTTGATTCTTTGTCCATGGAAAGAGAAGAAATCAAAAGGCAAACTCATTTTCATTTGCTCTCTCTCTCTCTCTCTCTCTCTCTCTCTCTCTCTCTCTCTCTCTCTCTCTCTCTCTCTCTCTCTCTCTCTCTCTCTCTCTCTCTCTCTCTCTCTCTCTCTCTCTCTCTCTCTCTCTCTCTCTCTCTCTCTCTTTCCCCGACACACACACACATACACACACACTCACACACACAAATAGACAACTTTTCAGGAAATGGTAAGAATTTATACCCCGAAACACAAAAACACTGTCTGGTATTTGATTGGCGATTGAACATTAGCAGAAAGGTTGAAGGTCACTCATAATAAATCAAGGAAACAGAAGATTTTCAAAGAATTGAAGTACGAGTTAACTAAACTTCAGTGCGTAGAGTTTCTCAACATGGCGCTCAAATCAATGATTTTTCTTACCTCTAATAATGCTAGAAAAAAAATTAAATATTTATAGTCGAGATGTTTAAGCGACGGGCTTTGTGATCATACATTACTCAAAAGCCATGTTTTTGGGATTGTTGTGCTTTTAATTTAAAAAAATAAAGCTAAATACAGTTTTTCGGTCTTGCCAAACAATAAAATTCATCGTAATCCAAGCAAGAACTTCCGGTTGAAGAGTATTAATGTATGGGTTGTTTTAAGAGTAGCATGTATTCCAGCCATTAAGAGAGTTGAGACATTCGATAATAGCACACTTCTCCGTCATAAAAGCATGGTTTAGGGGTAAATGGCGATTTCTTGTGCAGAACACAATACAGACTATAACCACTTTTTTTATTTAAGTGATGATAGCTTAATATCCATAACGATAGCAGATAGCTGAAAATCATGAAATGTAAAATTATTCAGCTTACTCTGACCTTATACAAAACTGGAAAAAAATCTTAACTTAAACATTTTTTATATTTTTCATTATTTGTTTTAATTATAATCATCACGTAATTAAAAAAATTACAAAGAAAGTTTTTTTTAATGATTTTCCATGTTAAAATTAGATTTTTTATCATTGCAGACAACGAACTATTTGGAAAAAATATTTAATATTTCATACATTCAAAGGATCAAATATTGAATTCCAAATAACTTAAAGAATTTATACTTAATTTTGATTGACTCCTCGAATATCTATTGCTTAGAATTTTAGCGTTATTTATATATCCTGTTGATGTAACGATGGTGGATACCGACATTTTGTTACATTTACGGAAAGAAATTTCAGTAAAACATTTTCCCTGCACCCTTGAGTACTGACCAATCTGCCCAAAGTATGAAAAATTTATTTTGACACAAAAAATCAAACATAAGTTGATTAGCATGTTCACCTCAAATATATAAACATTTTGATACAAAATAACTTTAATTCAGGTCTTTATTGATGAAATTATATATTTATGGAAGTAAGGATAATTTTCTATACGGACACTTGCAAGTAGTAGATTCCAAATGTGTCAGACATACAGAATCAAATGGTATATTTAGGTACTTACTATTACACCTTGATCAAAGCAAATCCCGCTTTTTATTTCTTTAATAACTGAATGGTGGATAACTTAATGGCGTCTGTGTGTAGTATTATTAGAGATATTATCAGAGTATAAAACATTGTTTAGTTGGTTTTGTTATTTTTTTCGGTTTTCTTATTTGTTTTGTTTTTTGTTAAACTTTTGAGGAAGTTGTTATTTTGTTCGATTTAAATTAAATCGCATTTATACGTAATTATGTACATATGCATAGAATCCATACAGTATACATGTTTTTATAAGTATGTAAATATGCAGAGTCCATACAATAGACATGTTTTTATAAGTATGTACATATGCATAGAGTCAATATTATAGACATGTTTTAATAGGTATGTACATATGCATAGAGTCCATACAATATACACGTTTCTATATGTATGTACATATGCATAGAGTCCATACAGTCCATACAATAAACATGTTTTTATAAGTATGTATATATGCATAGAGTCCATACATTATACACATTTCTGTATGTATGTACATATGCATAGAGTCCATACAATAGACATGTTTTTATAAGTATGTTCATGTGCATAGAGTCCATACAATATACACGTTTCTATATGTATGTACATATGCATAGAGTCCATACAATATACACCTTTCTGTATGTATGTACATATGCATAGAGTCCATACAGTATACACGTTTCTATATGTATGTACATATGCATAGAGTCCATACAATATACACGTTTCTATATGTATGTACATATGCATAGAGTCCATACAATATACACCTTTCTGTATGTATGTACATATGCATAGAGTCCATACAGTATACACAGAGTAGAATAGAATATGCATTGTATGGTGATCAAATGCTGAGTGTACAACTTTAAACAGAAACTCGGAAATTGTAATCAACTAAGGGTGGATAGAAGATGGACAAATATTAACAATCATTGTAACAAATTACTGTAGTAATGGTAATCTACTTCTTACTTTGAGTGCTTCCTTAATTAGTTTACATATAGTGTTTTATAATTAAGCAACGTTTAAAATTGGTGGAACTTATACGTAGATGGTTTGTTCTGGAATGCACTCTTTAATTAAGCTTCCCCGCAAGTTAGTATGAGCTGGACACGAAAATAAAATTAATCAATCTTTAACATAATGTTTCCCACAGAGCATGCGGTATCTTTCACTTTTATTGATTTCATTTAGTCCATATTGATTTTATTGATTCTTTTGATTCCATATTGACTCACAGTTTAAGTTCTCAGATTATGAATCCGGTAGTTTTCTTAAAGTTGGTCTGCAAATAATCATGAGTGCCAAATACAGATATTACGAAAGATTTCAGCATTTTGTAATTTATTGTTCCATTATGATAGAAATGCATATGTAACCCTATTGTTGAAAAATTGGAATACGTTTGAAGCAGTTTGCACAATATGGAAACATCCAACTTTGCCAAACCCAAATCCGTTTGAAGTCTCTTTTAGGAGTATTTGATTTACATTTAAGAATAACTGCTTTATGCCGTACGTAGGTCAATATGTGCATAGTTTTAATTTTCAAACTAATACTTAATTAATTTAGCGAACCACAAGCATTTATAAGGGCTTGGTCAACTTCGCAGTATATACGGACGTCAGAAGTACATTTTGACAATTAAAATAATGAACCTTTTAAAATCGTTGTACACGTTTAGTGACGTTAGCCTGGTGACAACTCCGTATCTCAGATGCTTAATTAAAACTTTAGACAACACATACACACACACACACAGAAACACACAAACATTCCTTTTAACGTAAGTAATAATCGTTCTTCTTTAAATTACAATTAGGCAAACTCATTGACTTCAAAGACTTATCAGACGACATTTATTGAGCTTTAGAGAATTTTCTATTGATTTAGTCAACAAGAACCAAACTAATTAAATTGTTCAGAGAGAATGATAATTTTGGTTCGAGTTACATTACGTGCTACGTCTGGTTTTAGAAGACCACTTTTTGTAAGGACGGTAACTCTTATCAAGAATAATATTAAGATTCTTCCATATACTACAATAATTATTACAATAATCATTCAAAATGTCCAGGAGATTTCATAATCCCCCTGTTTCCTGAAATTAAAACAAAATCATCAACAAGAAAAAAAGAAACCTATTTAATTCTATATCGATATCTCGGATAGATTGTAAATGACGTTTCCGTGTCCTCAACAAAAATGGAAATGGTATGGCTGTTATAATGTCACATTGTATCAGACCTCATTTATACCCAGAACAACCACTTGTTTTCAAAGCAAATTAATTGTTACATTGTTTATTCACTAAGGTTCTTGCTTGACTTTAATATCGACCCTGCTTTTATCTCCGGTCTGCTGGACACAGAAATTGACCCAGATCTGCCTCACTTCAAGCAAGAAAACTGGTACATAGACTGCGATCTTCGCAGAGCAGAAGCTTTATTGAGTGGGAAACCGGATGGCACATTCCTTGTTCGAAGGAGCACTAGAGCAGATGGTTACACCATCACCTTTGCGTAAGTATCAATAGTTACACCATTTGTGTGCAAGTATCTATAATTACACCATCACTTCCCCTTACTTTAAGATTATTAAATAAGCCTTTTTGCAAGGGTAAATTCAACGTTTCAAATTTTACAAAATACCATTATGAAACCTGGTTGGAGGATTTACTATTCGTTCATATGACATAACCGATCGTCACAGAATCACATTTAGTTTTCTGTTTTGAACCAAAATATCATTTAAAGATATAAAAGGAGGATACTATATAAACATCGGTCAGATAAAGGTATTCAAGTGATGAAAACAACAAAAGACTTCATTACCCTAGAAATATTCACTAGTTCCGCTTGTGGGGTGTGTATAGGTTTTAACGTGAAGCCACCTCGTGCAATTTTAGTTCTTTACTACTTTTGTTTTGGTTAGCTTTGTGTTACTATTTTTTATTTATCTTTTTCAATTATTTGTGCACTTCATATTTCTTAGGTTTCAAGTTTATGAGGTACTTTTTTGATCGTCTCCCTTATTCTCTAGCTTTAATGGGAATGTGGTAAACCTTCGTGTTCTTCAAAAGGATGGCTATTACGGACTTGATGAGACGACATGTATATTTCAAAGCCTTGAGGAACTGATAGTCCGATACAGCAGCATTCCACTAAGTGTCCACGACTCAGAGCTCGGATACACAACGTTGAAATTCCCTGTTCGTACATATGATATCTCCAATGATTAATTTACAATATTAACATAATCTATGAAATGAGAATTCCCAGTTTCTCAGATATGGACTCTCATTGATGATATACTTTACCAGTCTACTGTCTATTGTTATGGTCGAGGATTCAAGATTGTGAACTGATTTGTTTCTAAAAGTCTATCTTATATGTTATATATATATATATATATATATATATATATATATATATATATATATATATATATATATATATATATATATATATATATATATGTGTGTGTGTGTGTGTGTGTAACGGTAAAAAATATATTTCAAAGCAAAAGGACTTAAACCAGACTTGGACATTGTGAACCCACTACTCATATATTTTGATCATGGTTCTTGTTAAGCAGATTATCAGTTTTGTTTTAAACAAAACACTGGTAGGCTTCATCAACCAGTCTCAGACATTAAAAAAAACAACCCCTCCGCCGCCCAAAATTAAATGTTAATTCTAGCAGGATGTAATTAAAATTTGAAGATGTTGATCGTGATGATAGTAAAAATGATGAGCTTTATGTTTTCTTTCAACGTCCTGGATTCTTTGCTGTTGATAAATTTGTATTTTCTCAATTTTGGTATAAAAAAGGTAATGTATAATCAAGGAATACATTCCGATTGTCGTTCTGAATATAGATTAATATAAAACATTTTGGTGCTTTTTTGAAATTATTTACTTTTTGTTTTGTGTCGCTTGTGGATAGTCTCGACATAGGTTAGTCGTCGTCGGCAACAGTGTTAAAGATTTAAAAGCCACACAACGTCAGCAACTATATTCAACTGCAACTTGAATCGAATAGTACTATATGCCTCGTGTTGTACACGTACATGATCAGAGGTCAGAGCAAGTCAGATCATGCCGCCGTTTACTGGCGAAATAGTTTGATCCATGGAACACTTCCGGTTTCTATTGATGAGACATTCATTGTGATGAGCTATGATACAGATGTTTTGGTAATTTATCTACTTCACTTATTATTCAACAATATTAAGATTCATATATGTGCTGTTTTGTTTATTGACTGTTCATTATGTGTAACTTTAAGAATCATTTTTTTTTATTAAAATACAGATAAAAGATCTTGATATTTTTACTATTAAAAAAATTCTGACAAAACCTGGATGTGTACTTTGTATTGTTCAGCTGTTCAACAATATTGGTTGGCAATTCCCCTTTTGAAATTCCTTCCCTTCATTGCAACCGTGAAAGTAAGTTCAAGCAGTTATTGGCAAAATGTCTGAACTAATCAGTGGTTGGTATGACAATATCATCAAATCAGCAACATAGCATATTTTATGTAATTCTAACTGAAAATTAAAAGTACAAGATAGATGGGAACCATATAATTCATTTATATTCAGCAAATCATTTCAGACAGCTTTCTTGAAGTTTAGTTCAAACATATTTTATTGCTGCAAGTGTAATTACAAAATCAATATATCTCTAAACGAGTTAAAAGTAAGCTAGTTACTCCTCGTTATATTAATTAATTAATACATACATTGGGACAATACACAATAAAAGATAGAAGAATTGATTCTCCATTATAAAATACTGAATATTCTCGCTTATAGGTCATGTCCAACTGCAAATAACACAGAGATTGAATTGCTTTGTCATAAAGTGCAGGACAATCAGTGTTTGTGTTGTTTTTTTTAACACAGATTGAATTGCTTTGTCATAAAGCGCAGGACAATCAGTGTGTTGTTTTTTTTAACACAGATTGAATTGCCTTGTCATAAAGCGCAGGGAGATCAGTGTCTGTTTTGTTTTTTAAGACAGAGATTGAATTGCCTTGTCATAAAGCGCAGGGAGATCAGTGTTTGTTTTGTTTTTTAACACAGAGATTGAATTGCCTTGTCATAAAGCGCAGGGAGATCAGTGTATGTGTCGTTTTTCTACTGATTACTTCCTAAGAAACTGCATAGATAAAAAGTTGTGAAAAAGTTTTGCAACTATAAATCTTTGACGCTTTTTCATTTATGTATAAAAGAGCTGAGAAAGTCCTTAATAATAGCAAATTCTTAAGGTATCCTCAAATATAAAGTATACATCTTTTAAGGGGCACTCAAAAGGGTATGCCATTTTTATCATTAATATTGTGAAACGTTTAGAAAAACAAAGTAATTTTTAGCTAACCAAGTAATGTATAAGATAGTAATAGTACCAATCTGAGGAAGAGAAATTTTAGTATGTGAATAAACTGGGACCAAGGCAGTAGTGTAGTTGCACGTCAGTTATTCTTAAATGACACGTTTTCTCTAATTTCTTGGTACCTAAAACAGTCTCAAAGCTACAATAACAGATATAATTAAAACATAGTCCCATAGTTACAATCAAATATGTAATAGAAACAGAGATAGTCCCATAGTTACAATCAAATATGTAATAGAAACAGAGATAGTCCTATAGTTACAATCAAATATATAATAGAAACAGAGATAGTCCCATAGTTACAATCAAATATATAATAGAAACAGAGATAGTCCCATAGTTACAATCAAATATGTAATAGAAACAGAGATAGTCCCATAGTTCCAATCAAATATGTAATAGAAACAGAGATAGTCCCATAGTTCCAATCAAATATGTAATAGAAACAGAGATAGTCCCATAGTTCCATTCAAATATGTAATAGAAACAGAGATAGTCCCATAGTTACAATCAAATATGTAATAGAAACAGAGATGGTCCCATAGTTACAATTAAATATGTAATAGAAACAGAGATAGTCCCATAGTTACAATCAAATATGTAATAGAAACAGAGATAGTCCCATAGTTACAATCAAATATGTAATAGAAACAGAGATAGTCCCATAGTTTCAATCAAATATGTAATAGAAACAGAGATAGTCCCATAGTTACAATCAAATATGTAATAGAAACAGAGATAGTCCTATAGTTACAATCAAATATGTAATAGGAACAGAGATAGTCCCATAGTTACAATCAAATATGTAATAGAAACAGAGATATTCCCATAGTTACAATCAAATATGTAATAGAAACAGAGATAGTCCCATTGTTACAATCAAATATGTACTTGCAACTGATATAGACCCCTAGTCAAAATCGTATATGTACTTAAAACAGAGATAATTTCATAGTCACAATTATATAGGTACATAAAACAGGGATAGTCTCATAATGACACTAATATATGTGTTTAATACAGAGAAAATCTCATAGTCAGAAGCTGATGAAAACACGTGTACTTTCCCTATTATCGAGAAGCTACACGCCCGCGAGTCACGAATTGACTGGCTGTCAATAGAATTAAAATTATGGTAGAGAAAACCTGAATTTTAATTTGGAATTAGACATTCTCTTTGCATACATTTTGTCAAACTCCTCATTTTGTGCGACTGTGAACCAATTCTTCCAATCTCCAACCTCACCTGCAGAGGAAACAACAAAATGTTAGAAACTGCCACTTGATACCAACAGAGTGCAAAATAATATGCCTAACTTAAAACCTTAGTAATTTATTCTTAAATAAATAGTTTATGAATTAAAAAGGTCATTCATTATGAAAAGAAAGAATGAATGATATAATAAAGACTATTTGCTGACTAACACGCTTGCTCTGAGGAACCTCAATGTTCCGGAATACACAGCTTATAATTAATGTTATAATATCTCAAGACAGACAAGAATTTTCCTACGTCAACATTACACGGATATGGCAAACTCAAATACTATAAGCTTTGACAAATATGCACACACGTCTGCAGTGCAACTTAGTTACGTAAATACATCCACCAGATTAATATTATGCAAAATAAACAAATTTCTTTCCAGAGAAAAATTATAATAGTTGCATAGTTTTTGTTTTAAGAGTATTTGCAATGTCTCTTATAAGTCTTAATAACAAAATGGTTCTGTGCTTCGATTACGCCTAAACCTCTACTCATGGTTACATTATCTTTAAATGCAATATACTAAATATTAAATAAAAATCATTCGAATTACTATAATAACGACATAAAGTACAAAGAAATCTCAAAGAATTATGTTGCCATTATTTCTATTATTATTATTATTATTATTATTATTATTATTATTATTATTATTATTATTATTATTATTATTAACATTTACCATGATTTTGATAGTTACCTTTACGGTAGAATAGCGGTTTCTCATCCCGCCACATCTTTCTCCAAACTTCGTTCTCAAAGCCGACCTTGTCAATCACCATGTTCTGAAAACTACATTTTTCGGCTATGGCATGGATTAATTCATCACTGAGCGCAACTCCCATATATTTAGTCAGCTTCCTCACTTCCGCACCACTGTTCTAAAATGATAAGAAGCCTTATTTTATTTAGAACCCTTGGTAAATTCTGAGACAGAGAGAGAGAGACGACTCAGTGTGATCTTTTGACGCTACACTACCACAGGCTTCAGAAAGCCTTGTTTTTCCACATAACATCTTTCCCAAACAGTTGCACGGGTAATCCGAATGACAGTCCATTTTGTTTTCACAATCATGGGTAAGTCAGTACTGAAAAACAATGACGATACCAAAGTAGAGGATTCAACGTCGATCAACATCTTTCTTTCAATAGAACAGGTGAAGTGAATGAAGTGAACCACGTCTCTTTATAGGGGAAGAGCGGATCGAAAGGGATTGAAATTCTTTCCCAATCCTAACATGCGTTACAAAATTCGGTCACTTTGCGGAGTTTATCTTCCAATCTGAAGAGAGCTACCGGTGACGTCACATTCCCTATATAGTTACACTAGCGTTTGTGCGCAATGAAATAATGAGACGTTGTTTTGCGAAACATGACGGAACCTAAGAAGATAATGAATTGGCGTGCACCGGCTGTGGAGACGAAAAGCAATGGTAATGGTATAGCAGCGTTTACTAAAGTGAACACAGTGCAACTTCCCTAAGAAGTTAATTTCAAATGGGAATTAGTAGATTTTTTTCTTTTCGCAAGAATTTGTTCCAGCACATGCACCTTCGCCACTTTTTCTTTTTACCATACGTCGAAGATTTTAGACAGAGACGGAAAGAAGAATAAAATAATTGTTTTACAGCAGCAGAAAGAGGTCTTTGTGTTGTGTGTGTGCGTGCGTGAGTGTACACTCTTATTCTAAAAAAAAATAAAAACCATGAGACAATTACGTTTTTTTCAGTCTGGTCTATTCTGGTACAAATATTTAAAATTCAATTCACAACAGAACACAACACTTTTAAAATGTTCATAGATTTCTTCTGTGTCTATTTTTTGGTTCACACTGGGTTTTTTTTTAATTTCTTCACTTTCACAGTTTTTCTTCCTCTTCCTCATCCCTTTTTTCTGTAATTTTTTTTTCTTTCGGAATATCTCGTGGTTCTTCCTTTTCCTCTTCTTAATCCTCCTGCTCCTGTTGTTTCTTAGGGCACTCTGAAGACCAATGTTTTATCTCTTGACAATGTTAACATGTATCTTAACTTTTGTCTCTTTTGACACTGGATTTTGACAGTCGGGACATTCTGTAGCCCAATGCTTTTTATTCTTACAGATATAGCAAGTATCTTGACTTTTATCTCGAAAGGAGAAAGAATAGTCTGTTGGATTGTCTGGGGAAAACTTTCGTTTGACACCTCGCAAAGCTCGAATCAGAAGTTCCATCTGTGTGGGTTCTTCCATCGTGCTGATCGGTTTGAGAGCAAAATGAATAATGACAGGGAAGTCACCAGTCCTTTATATATGCTCTGATCTGACATAAATATATATGGGATCATGGTGTTTCAAATGTAGTCATTTGACTTTTTGCAATCAAGATGAAATGAACGTATCATTTTGTAAATAAAGGAGAAGAAGAAATTAAGAGGCAGAAATGTGATTTATCGCCTCAAAAAGTAGCTGAAATCTTGGCTCAAATTCCTGTCAGCGATTTTGAAGATTAAATGAGTGAACCAGAGTCGAACCCCAGGGAGTCTACACCAAGCCAAAAGGTCATTACCATCAGTAAACCGTGAAAAGTACTGTAATATTTGAGAGACGGACAAACGCTCCTTCAGAAAATTTAGAACTAATGTTTCTGAGTCGTATGCCTAAAACGCTTGGCATGACAGAATATGGTTAGAGGCTTTTTTTTCCCCACTTTTTCAATACCGATGCCAATCAAGACGTCATTTTACCCTATTTGTCTGAGGCTCATTTCTGCGACCCTGACAACATGCGTACCGACCAAGGAGAAGCTATGTACGCATGGTACCAGACTCGTGCCTCAGACCATTTCGACTTTTGGAAAATTTCAAGAATTGTTTATGGAACACGGAAGATCCTTTGAAAGAAGCTTGCACCATTGCCAAAGCGTGTTCCTTAGTGTACCGCCAACGATTCATGCCCAAACACACCTTGGCTGTCATCAGTCCTCAAACAACCAATTTTGTCAAACGTCAATACTCGGTCAAAGCCCTATGCTGGTTACATTGCTTGTGTGACAAGGAAGACAAATGGATCCAACAAGCCCGCAACGGAGGAGGCGAGAAAGTCATTGGAAGGTATTTAGTAGCTGGCTGGGACTTAGAAAACCCCAAGATCGTGTATGAGTTTAACGGGTGATTATTTCACGGGTGTCCCATCTGTTGCTCTCAATTTATGCAACGAATCATTGAAGAGTTGTACCAGCCCACTTGTCAGCGTCGTTTGAAATTAGAAGAGCTTGGATACCAAGTGATAGAAATGTGGGAATAATAGTACGATCAGCGACTGAAAACCGATCATGTGTTTAAGAGCATCTTGGACTAGTGGACCCTCTGAACCAACGAGATCGTTTGTACGGAGGACAGACGAATGCTACCTGTTTCCTGTACAAAGCTGACGAGGAGAAAGGAGAAGAAATCAAATACTTGGATGTGTGTTCTCAGTATCCGTACGTGTGCAAATATTGTCACTTTCACGCATGGCACCCACAATATGTGACCGAACACACTGACGTGGACAATATTAGAAGATACGAAGTATTGATCAAGTGTAAAGCTCTGCTTCCCAAGTACTTCTGCCATCCCATGTTACCACATCATTGCCAAGGAAAACTTATGTTTTCCATTGGTCGTACTTGTGCTGAAACGTGCAACCAAGACCACCCTTGTCAGCACACTCAGGAAGAACGCACCTTAAGGTGAACGTGGAATTGTTTAAAACTCTGGATTTGGGATACCGATTGTTAGAAGTGTACGAAATTTACCACTTTCCCAAGACAGAAAAATAACACAAGGGCTTCGAGACTCAGAACGGCATTTTTACAGACTACGTGAATGCTTTTTTGAAGTTGAAGCAAGAAGTCAGCGGCTATCCTTTCTGGTGTCACGCTCCTAAAGACCAAAAGAAGCTCAAAGATAAATAGTGGGAGCAGGAAGGCATCACTTTAGACCACATCGATAAAATCGAAGGCGATTGTTGCCAAAGTCATGTTAAATTGTTTGTGTGACAAAATGGCACAACGACCGTGTTTATTCAAGACGGAGTATTTATCAGAACCTTCGCGCTACTTCAGATGATTCACGACAAGACCAAATACATGAAACACCATAGTTATAGTTATCACGAAGAACTGGACTTTGTAGAAGCCGACGAATTTAGAATGGTCATCATTGCAGCCTACGTGACAGCCCAAGCTCGCTTAAAACTGTACGAAGCTTTAAAACTATTAGGACATCGTGTGCTGTGTTTTGACACAGATAGTTGCAACTACATCAATCATTTGTGTCAACAGCAACCTAATATCGAAGGAGACTGTTTAGGTGCCTGGAGAGACGAGCATCCCGAGGACATGATTGTATGTTTTGCAAATGGTTGTCCAAAATATTATGGTTACAAATACCGTAAATCTCAAGGAGAAGTGCACACGGAGTGTGAAGTGAAAGGATTGACTCATTTATCGCACCAGTCAAGTGGTAAACTTTGGCGTATTCAAAGAAGCCTCGCAGTCTGGACAGGATGGAAACTTTAAAGTGACCACTTACCAACCCAAGAAGATTGTAAGTTTACCAACACATAAATATTGTCAGTCGACCCTTGGAAAAAGCCTATCAAATCGTGTACCAGAAGCGAGTTCGTCTTCCCAACCACGTCACTTTACCGTACGGATACGACGATATTGGTCTGCATATAAAAAGAGACAGCGTCCAAGACCGATAGTTCATTGTGACTATCAAGACCAAGAGAGAAAGATGAATCCTTTCACATAGCAAGTATCCAGCAAGAGTAAACTCGAGTGCGATTGCATAGATGCTGTACACTGTGACCTCTGTAATTCAGTACCACATTATTGTCATAGGAACTTTGCTACGACTACCAAACCTACCATGGAAAGTGGTGATTATGGTATACGTGTCAAACCGGATGGACGCAAAAGCGATGCAACTCGACATCACACACCTTTCTACCCACAACAGTAGTCAAGACAGAAAAGGCAGAAGAGTTTCAAACTGCACCAGAAAAAGTACGCAAGTTAACAAAAACACTAACATCCAAAATTGGTTGACTTAAAAGTGATGGCCACCCCTTCTTCAACAGACGTGAAAAAGAAAGAAATAAAACCAGAAGTGAAACAAGAACAGATTATCCCTGTTCCATCCTCCTCCAGGTCGACACCTAATGCTCGTCGGATACGCAAAGCATTACAATCCACGAAAATAGCACAGAAAGGCAAGAGTAGCATCAGTGAAAACTGGATCAGTTATTTAAAAAAGGGGAAGGCCTTAGGGGAAGGTCTTAGCCATCATTGACAACGATCCATCCCAACCTGCCGGTTACGGAGAAGTTCAGATATTGTATCATGCTGCCAAAGGAAGACTGAAAAGTGTCCGTTTACTTGAGGTATTGCAGCGATAGTTACAAGAACAATCCACGTACATATTACACAAACCCATTCGACTAAACGTTTCTAAAAGTCGCACCCGAGAGGAAATATCGATCATCAATGGCAAGCTAATTTAGCTGACGTGTCATTTGACAGCCTACAACTGTGATAATAAATATTTGTTTTGTATCATCGACGTCTTTTCCACATTTGCTTGGGTCGTTACATTGACTTCCAAATCGAGCAGTGAATTGGTGGTATTCCTAATACTGATGGTTAAACAAAGAGGTCGTCACCCTCTTTGATGGCAAACCGAAAAAGGCACCGAATTTCAAAACCAAGCTTTTCAAAGAGAATTGAAGAAACGTGACATTAATTTTTATCTCAAAAGTAGAGCAAGAATTGTGGAACATTTTCAACACACCTTGAAAGAACGCATGTGGAAATGGTGGAAATATTTTACGCATCAACACACACTCAAGCACATCGATGCCTTGGCACACCTCGTTCAATCGTTCAATCATACAACCAATCTTACCATTGGAGCATTGGATGTGCCCCTCAAGAAGTGACTCCCGACAACGAAGTGAGCGTCTTTGAGCGTCAGAGTCTATTTGGTACGTCCCCGTCAGTCACTGTCCCCAAGAAAGGTCAGTGTTGGTTGCAGGATATTGGGTGCACATTGGCAAAACCAAACGTACTTTCGACAAATGTTATTTACCAAACTAGACCACCGAATTGTTTCGTGTCGCTGAACGAATGCGTGGCCGTTATACTCCCGTCTATAAATTGGAACACATGAACGGGGAAGTGTCAATAGGAACGTTTTACTTACCCGAGTTACAACGTGTGACCAAAAAAGAAGACGACGTGTACGAGATATAAAGCATTCTCGATCGAATAACATGCAAAGTGGGAAAACGCCGAGTCAAAGAAGTGAAAGTACATTGAAAAAGGATATCCGTCAAGTTTTTATTCTTGGATCGACGCTTTACAAATCATCGACTATAAAAAGAAGAGACCTTCATGCCTTTCAACACAGTATCAGCTGTTACAGTGACGACTCCTTCCCCAGTTCTTCTCTGCAAGATCTACAAAAGCAACCCTTCTGGATGTGGTATGGAGAACATGTGCCTAAAATGCAAATAGTATTTTTCTGCCAAATCTTTGTGGTGTATTGTGTCATCGGTCCCATTGCCAGTTTGAATTTGCAACAAGGAAACAAACAATTGTGGACATTATTACCCATTATTTGCATTTGTTACCTACTTCCCAATCCGTCCCTAAAATATTCCTCTAACGGTAACAACAATAATAGTAGTCTTGTGTCTAACGTTAGTTCCAACATGCACTCTAGCAGTACTCTTTTAGACACTCCTCTGAATTTTAGTGACTCCTGTGACATTAGAACTTTGGAATTATGAACAACCGATTTTACTTAATATTACCCAGTGACAGTTACATAAAGGAAATTCCGAATAACACTTTGTTCTGTTTCATGGCCAAATTACATCAGGCCATTCACTTGATTACGAAGCCCATTCGGAAGTGGTTTTGGTTGAACTGATTCACCCTACACAAATCAAAAAAATCGTAGAAACTCAAAAGTTTCTGACAACATAATTTTATGACTCAAACGGACGCCATGCTGTAGCTGATGTTAACGAAAACAAAAAACTCCGAAACCTAACGAACTTCTTATTATTTGAAATTTCCTGTGGGCTATCATTTAAGTGGTCAACATTTGATGAACGCCGTTTCTGAAAGGTTCCGTTTCATATTTAATAAAATCCTATTTAATAAAAGCCTTGGAGAGAACTAGAAAAAGTGTCACAATCAACTACCACAAAATAGCTTGTCGCCTAATGATCAAATTTCAGGAGGACAAAGTATTAGCCATTACATTTTGCCCTGAATTGTATTACCTTTTGGGTGGAGACACAGAAATGATCAAGGCGAAGAACAACGAAATAAAAGCCATAGCCAATAACAACGATTTTTTGGAAATATTTTCGATTTCCTGTAAAAGTCAACCAAGGACTGAATTTGCTCTTTGTCTACTCCGTTGTGTTTGAGTACAATGTAGTGGGACACACCTCCGTACCGTTACTGCGTGTCATTCCTTATAAAGTGTATTCTGTCACGTTTGTTGACGAAGAAGGTGGAAACACCTATCACGTTCACAATGAGTTTATACATCCTCACTATTTACCTGTCAGTAAGTCGTGTTTCAACACTGTCGACATTACTATTAAAGGAGATCTAGGACAAATATTCCATTTACAAAAGGGAAAGTCACCGTGAAGTTTCATTTTCGAAAATAAGTACTCCAAAACTTCTTGTCAGTCATGTATCCTGTGTACCAAGGAGTCGCTCGACACGAGATCATGGTTTATGAGATATGCTAAAATCAGCCTTTCGTACAGTTGCCACCGTGTTGGAACCGATGGTGAAACGGGGATTACACGCTCTGAAAGATACCGCGTTGACACGCGGTCAAAAAGTCTCCAAATTGTCATTATTGACAAACGAAACCCCAAAGAAGCGTTCTGAAGAGTAGGAAAAAAAAATACCTTTTAGGCCGGCGAGAAACTTCTATAAATGTCACCATCGCTGGTGATTCAGACATTTCTGCTTCCCCGACGCCACAGCGAGGACGAGGCAGAAAAAGACGAAGAAAACGATGACTTCACACTCTCAGAGCTAGAAAGACTAAGAAAAGAAAAACTGTCCGAGACTTAGACGTTTATGATTATTAAAATGCAACCAAAAATAAAAATGATGCACCAAGAGTCTTCTGCTTATTTCAAGTAGGAACTGGATATGTTTGCTATGCCACCAACCATGATGACGATGCAAGGTTCGCAATGGGTTGAATTTCATCCCGTCAAATCTTTAAAGGAACCTGTTCTCATCAAATTTGAAATTAAAGGATAGTTCGAAGATTACATCGACTAGAATAGCAGTTACTTGTATTTAAAACTGAATGTGATGGAAAGGGACAACGCCAATCTGGGAGACGATGACATAATATCTCCCGTCAATAATTTCATGCATTCCTTGTTCCGCGAAGTGGGTTTGTACTTGAATAACAAACTGGTCAGCAGCACTAGTTATCCTTACCGAGTGTATCTAAAAAATCAATTGACGTACGGAAAAGAGGACAAAAACACTCATCTGGATGCTTGAGTGGTATGAAAACCTGACACTGCCGGTGAGAATAAGTTATGACACAGCCCTGACAGCCTATGACTATCCTCGTAATGTAGGTTTTAACGAACCTCGAAAGAAAATTCTGCAAGGTAGAATTTTAGAACTTATGGATCGTTTGAATTTGAACACGTGGTTGAAAGACAAGTATTTACTAAACGGAGTGGATATTCGCCTGAGACAGAATCTCAGCCGTACCGATTTCCATTTGATGGCTCATGTCAACGAGTAAAAAAAAAAAAACATCATCCAAAAAGCCAGACTCTACGTACGTCGTGTAGAAGTGTTACCTAAAGCTGGAAACGACATTAGTCACACCTTGCTGAAAACGACCGCCATGTACCCAATACGACGTGTAGAAGTGAAAACAACTGTGGACTCTGATCAAGATCGAAGATCATCTGTTCCAAGGAAAGTTACCCAAGCGTTTAATCGTTGGTATCATCAGCAATGCAGCCCTCGACGGAGACGTCACTGCCAATCCTTTTCAGTTTAACCACTAATATGTGTCCAAGATTGAAGCGATTCGTGATGGCAAGACTTTGTGTACCAGACCCTTTGAACCTAACTTTGCCTAGAACAATTACTTGAGATCGTTCTTGTCCCTGTACGAAGCTGCTGGACAACTAGGAACCATCACCAGCCGTAGTATTTCGTAGGAAGATTATTTTGGAGGTTACACTTTGTGGGCCTTTGATTTCACTCCAGACCAATGCAGCAAGGAGAAACATTTCCACCCTATAAAATCCAGTCAACTGCATGAATATAATGCCAAGTTCACGTTCAGTGTGTTGTTGTGGTACAAATTATTGGTCAAAGTTTGCATATATTAAGTTCTGGCTGATAAGGCATGGTGTATGATGTACCATTTCATCCACCTACCTTAAGAAATGTCAAAGGTTGAAGGTAGAACGATAAGAGTAACCCACAAGGGCCTTTGGTCCAGCCCAGGACCCGAACCAGTCGCGAAGCACTCCGTGCATAGGTGCTATAACACTGTTGAGTGAGTCTGACTACCATTGCGAACCAGTTCACATCAAACATGAGTAGAAGAGTTGCAAAGCTTCTTGAACTCCAAATGCTCCTGGGGTATGCCAGGCGCCTTTTAGTTGAGCTGACAAGGGAGGTCATTGTAGAAAGAAAGAATCGAGGAAAAGGAGGAAACAAAGAATAAAGAGGAGGAGGAAAGGATCTTGCCTCACCTCTTCATTTTACCTCATTGTGAGGTGAAACCAGAGGTAAATACACCTTCAGCAGCAGCAGCACCAATACAGCAACCACTACCAGTACCACAACGCCATCACTAACGGTTGTGGTATACAAGAAAGAGTGCTGCCTTCGCTGTTCCAAAGGACAAAAGACTGGGAGAGTTAAGCCACTCAACCTCCGTCTGCTCTCCCATTTGATTTAGGCTATATTACCCCCATATACTACTAGCCAAGAATCGGTGATAAATTAATTTTCATGAATCTGTGAATCACTGGAAATTAAATTTAAAAATACTTGTTTAAAAACTAAGCTAACATGTGGGACAAACATGACCAATTGTATGTGTTTGTATGTTTGTGTCCCTCCCTAGAGCAGTAGTGCTAGCTGTGCATATCTAGGTCAGCTCCTTGCTACTCTGTTGCAATTTGGACATACCGTGATGTCATGCCACATGTACCATTCCTCTTTTCACTATACAGTCCCAATGTGTGCTAATACAAAGTTTACCTTGAGTGTGATTTTTTTGACGCTATAAATCGTGACACCATACTATCCCATGCCATTTAGGCTATATCACCCCCATATACTACTAGCTAAGAATCTGATCAATTAATTTCCATTGAATCAGTGAATCACTCGAAATTAATTTTTAAAAATACTTGTTTAAAAACTAAGATAACATGTGGGCCGAACATGACCTTGTAATAACCAATCATTTTCACTCAGTGTTTACGAATCGAGAAACCAAGGTCAGCTAAAAATACAATGTATCAACATTTTTACGTTTTAATCAGGCTAAAAGAAGTGAACTGAACTTATTGGAAAAAATGTCCAATCCAGTAAAAAGAAATTATCACTACAACAAATTGTAATGAAACAAAAAAAGAAATTTAAAACTAACATACAAGTAATTTAATAACATATGCGTAACAATAAACCACTGTTCTTATTTCGTCTATATAGTCTATTTTCCACGAAGGTTTTTACCTTAAAAACCTAGTTCTTGAGCGATAATAATTACTTTATAAATATATCTGACTATTTTTGTCTGACTGAGTTGAAAATAATCTAGTGCTCAGGATGATTTGATTTCACTGTATATTATCTACATAGAAAGATCTTTTCGTTGGATTAAAGTTTTCCCATTGAATCATTATTATAGGTACGACTTGTGAAAATATTTAAAAACTAAACCATATTGAAACTTTGGATTTTACATACTTCTTTCATATCCTCATAGTAAATCACATGGATGGGGTAGTTTGGGTTTTGATGAATAGTCTGCTCCCAGTCGAGAACATAATCATAAAAAGACCCATAATCCACTGCAACGAGAAGAAAAACTTACATTCGTGCGTTTACTACTACTACTACTACTACTACTACTACTACTACTACTACTACTACTACTACTTATAATAATAATAATAATAATAATAATAATAATAATAATAATAATAATAATAACAATAACAATAATAATAATAATAATAATAATAATAATAATAATAATAATAACAAGAAGAAGAAGAAGAAGAAGAAGAAGAAGAAGAAGAAGAAGAAGAAGAATATGATACTAATTATATGAATAATACCAATAAATTTCATTGAATTTCTTGATCTGAACAATTTTGCATGTCATTAAAGTCGTGAAAGAAATAATTATTACATCATGCTTAGCTTGCCCTCGAAATCTTTCATGATGTAATTTCATCTTCAGTCCCAGCTATAGAGATTTGTTCAAAGCCTTTCAGGGACACGGAAAGACAGACGTTAAACTGTGACAACAAAATGCTACATGATGCGGTTACAATGCTTTATGATGTGGTCACAATGCTATATGATGCGGTCACAATTCTATATGATGCGGTCACAATGCTATATGATGCAGTTATAATAGCAAAAGGCGTTCTATCGGTTTGTCGTAAAGAATTATGAAAAGACTTTAGATAGCAGAAATAAGAAAGAGACTTGCTGTATTTATTCAGAAAGACAAATTATTGCTCATCGAAATTTGTATTTATTATGTGAAATTTGTAAATAGGAGAAAGACATATATCAGGCATAAATGGCAACTGTATCTTTCTTAGATTTTTGGGGATTGTTCAGAAAGACTTCAATATTTATAGAAAACAAACTCACAACTCGTGTAAGAAACATGTTGGTCTGCATCTGCATTTCATGTGATGTTTACACAGATCGAATTTTGCCTTAACTTCAGATTTTGAATAAGCTCTTTACTTTTTCTTTCAAAGTCATAATATAACCATAGATCACAAACTTTACATTTGAGTGTTAATATTTGTTCATGGTAAGCAGATAGGCAATAGTCACACATTTCAACTCAGTGAGACAGTGAGGCCTGACTTTAATGTCTTTGAATGGACTCGAAACACATATAGACCTAGCTTAAGGCTGATTCTTTATAGAACTGACCATAGTCTTTTCTCGAGGATCCAAGAGTAAACATTAAACGCGAAAAAAATAAATAAAACGGAATGATTGTATACCTTACCTTTGCCGCTATTGAATAAGGACAGGTAGTTCTCCCATTTTCCATCGTACCTGTACAGATTAAGAAGATTTTTATGATGGTTATAGAAAGAAATCGCCAAATCCTTTGGATTTCTGAGATTCAACACAATCTTGCACCGCTTTTTAATCATATCGCGCGGCAACTGCGAAAACCGGAAATGGGTATTTAGAACACGTGGCGATGGAATGGCGGCTAAATCATCTGCAGAAATCACTTCTATCATGTGGTTTTGCTTGATGTCCGGGATTGTTGTAGCGCTTCCTCTTTGAATCATACAAATTACTTCCCACAGCCAATGGGTTCCTGGAATTACAAGCAGACTCCAAGTTAAGCTAAGATTTTCTTTATCGTCATGGTCAAAACATATACGTTTTAATGTAAAGTTGCATAACGACGAATGACCCTGACACTGACATCACTCATGTAACTTTGTTTGTTATCTTATCCATCTTGTCCATGTTGTATTCATGATTTGTTTTCATCTGACATAATGCTATGTATATTTAATTTTTATTGTGAACAAGATTTTTGCCTTGTTGAGAGGATGTGCTGGTTTATGGCCTTCCATGCCCATAAGCACTGAAAATATTAGTTTGCCCCCCTCCCCTATGAAATTTTAAAAAATAAAAATATATACTAAAGCTACAAAAAGGTGAGAAAATAACAGTCTTGCCATCATTCCAAATCAAGATACCTTTACATGCAGATCGAGTGTGTGTGTGTATGTGTGTGTGTGTAAGTGTGTGTGTGTGATTTAAAGTTTAAATATCGCTTTAACAATTTTTCAGTGATATCGCTACAATGTCTGAAGTGTGACTGTTTATAGTGATGTCTAGACATGCCACCATTCACATTATCCTGACACCAAGGCCGACCAGTTCTAACACTAACCTCTTAATTCTAAGCGCCAAACGAGACATCTGTTAGTACCATTTTTAAAGTAATGCTTTGAAATATATTCACTAAAATTTTAGTTCAAGACCTGACTTGTTTACAAGATTAGGATTTTCTGGAAGAGAAATTGTTGATAATTGTACTGAATTTTGGATTAGAAATGGCCATTTAGGGAATTGCATAACATTTTCCTGCATCATAGATCGGGTGACAATTTACATATAAATAGTCGTATTGTAAACAAAGTCTTCATTCCTCTTGAAAAGCAGTCTACTGAAACATTTTCCTTTGTTTTCACTTAGACTTTGAGAAGAATTATTTATTTAAATTATTCACTGGAGTTACAAAGTGCTCATTGGAATTTTGACTAACACACCACTTAGTAATTATTGATAACACATTCAAAGACCTTCTGAACCGTGTCATTGTGGGACACCAAGACATTCTATACTATCGGTACATCAGCTCATTCAGACCTACTGAAATTGATTTGTAACATTCTATACTTGTGGACTTGTGATAGGATACTAACAATTATTTGGGGTTTAATTCACAATATTTTAAGTGATTTTGCATTTTCTCATTGTAACATAACGAAATAAAGTATTCATTTATTTTACTAAACTTGTTGATTTCGCTTCTTTCTGGTACATAGTTTCAGTTGTAGCAATATATACCATGCTACTTCCCTCTCGTAATCCATTCCGAAACATCGGGAACACAGCAGAGTTTGTGAAAAATTCTGACTGAACACCCGATATCATTAAACATACTTCATGAGCTGGTTTTCAATAACAATGAACATTTTATGGTTTGTACACAGACATTACCAAACCCTTCAAAAAATGTCAAACAACATTAAAGTGTCTTTCATGAGTCATTTGTTTAAACAATATCATATTGATCTCCACGATTTTCATATTTTAAATGTTCTATGACAACTTTAACATATTGGTATTCGTTACTTGATGTGTCATTAACTGATGACATTTCTTTGGAACTTCATATCAGTAGAAGATAGAAATGGATATTTCTGGCTCACTTTTCATCACTGCGTGAATGGGTGATTGATCTATCCCAATGTTCTATCTGCTACTATGCTATGACGTTTTGTTTTTTTTTTTTGTGTCTTTTTTTTGTTTTGCTCACTTCGTACGATAATGTCCACGTACGAGTGTGTAAATGTCATATGTGGAGTGTCGTTTATCATTCAAAGAGCGTACTCATTTTTTTCCATGACTATGGTAGGTAGATAATGTCTTTGTGATCGAAAGGTTCTCATGGAGTAGTAACGTAAATTTCCCTGTAATGACTGATGGTGGCAATGAAACATATGACAGAGTTTTGACTTCTTTCGCTTTATCTTCATCATCGAGCATGAGGCAAGACATATCGGACCTAAGTCCTATGTGATGTGTATTACACAAGTTTCATTTTTGAATTTTCCATGTTTTTATTATCATTGGAGTGGACTGGGTTTGTATCTGGATAATCGCTAAGATCAAAGATAACTCGAAATTGATAGAGATCTGCATTGGTCATTGACGATTTCTATTTTCTTTTGGCGTCTAATGGTTTTGATGGGTTTTTTTTCCGAAGGTGCTGTTTTCATCAGTTTGAAGAAACTTTACCGAAGTCAGTAGTGGCTTTGGCTTGTTATTGAGTTTTGACGTCAACGCATGATTTCATCCATAAAGATTTTTTAAACTTGAGAGCTCGAGAAAGAGTCCATTTTGAAGAGCTTGTTCGTGCATTCCATGATGCATCTTGTAGTGTACTTTGTGAAGGAGATTGGGTATTAGTTGTTTGATTTTAGCATCTCCGATTCCGAAATGTGTTTTCTTCGAGTTGCTGTGGGTAAAACATGAAGGATATGATGAGGAGTGGTTCAGCGCAGAATGGATACTCTTTATTAGTGTCGTGTACATGAGATGGTGTCACGTTTTGCAAGCCTAAGCTAACCGGATGTATAAATGTTGGGCTAGTTCAACGAATTAGATGTGTGAACAATCGCAGCTAGCAGTGTCAAGCGATTATATAAGTAGCCATAAAACTCAGTTTTCTGAGTCCAACCGGTACCTCGCACCCATGCGTTATATACATTGGTCGGAGATCAAAGGGGATATCGCAGGATTAACGGTGTAGACAGAACCTTGATAGCTCAGTTAATTGAGGTAGACCATCCGCATTCAATTGGAATTCAGCTAGTGGGTGGGCCTAGCTCCTAGATTCGGAGAACATTAGTGACAACGCTCGAAAAGAGTATATCCTAGACTGTAAGAAAGTACTGTTGTAAGAGATATTCCTAGAACACCAATCGTGAAATTGGCGGGAATCGAAGAGAGAGAGAGAGAGAGAGAGAGAGAGAGAGAGAGAGAGAGAGAGAGAGAGAGAGAGACAGTGAGACAGAGTCAGGAGTCTCAGGTGGAATTTACAGAAGGTACAGAACAATTATTTAAACTGATTGTCGAACCAACAAAGAACATTGTTACAGCAAAACAACTGAGGCAACACAACGAGCTCTTGAAACAGTGTCTGTTGATATTGCTGGTTGTATTCAAGCAGCTCAACTGCCACCACAAGCACCAAAACCAGCATCTAAAAACCTGAAACCAACGTAATATATAAATTTAGGGCAGAAGGTATTGCTGCTATCAGAGACCCAAAACAATTTTTTTGATATCGCTGCGTTTGATATTATGAAAGAAAAATAAATTGTAAAACCAGAACATTTTTAATCTCTAAGCTGTAGCAATTGGATCGAGGATGTATATTGCATCGTTACTAATATTCTGGAAATCAGATCTAATGAAGATATTAGAAATTTTAACAGATTTGATGAGACTGTAATTAGATATATAGAAGAGGTTGAACAATGTAAACGATTATCACCCCACCACAATTTGAATTATTATCTCCACCATCATCACCACAACTTAAATTACCATCACTACTTCAACAACAAAAGCTACTACAACGACAAGAGCTACAATAACGACGAGAACTACATCAAAAACAAAAAGCAACAAAACCATTTGAGCAATCACTTTGTGATTATCCAGAATCACTGACAACACCATCGAAAGCAAACTAAAAAAACACCATCGAAACCAAGAGATAAAAAAGGTGAGGAAGAAGATGAAGATCTTCCCGCGCCACTGGACGTGGTCTAGGAAGTGGCCTTATTACTTGTCCCAATAATGTCCTTGCTGATGTTGATCGACTTGAAATCCTCATCGGAGGAAAACGAACTGGTAATAATTCATCAGAAATCATTAATGAAGCAGATTATTTACAGGCGGTATCATGGATATTAATGTATATCGGTCCCTTATTAATGAAATCTCCGACGATTATCAGTGATTAGATCAATTAGTGATAAAATCAGTTAATAATAAAATAATTATACATAGTACTCAACGTGGACCTACCATGATCAGGGTAATAAACTCTCGATTACCAGTATACAAAACAACCTACGGAGATGGGCTTAGGTGATGTGCTTTAGGATCTGTTTGAAAGGATAGCCCCAAAATCAATACCGATTGCAAAGCAACTGGGAATGAAAGCTATTGATGTTGTTCATAAAAATGTATAGGCGCTGTTGGTTATATTGCTAGCAAGCATTCTTAGTAATCAGTGATGGAATAGGACGATTAATACGCAGACCACAAACTGTCCAACCTCAGGCATTGAAATGGGCCAGCACTGAAGTGATGTCCGCAAATATAAGTAAAATATCATCGATTAATGACATTGATGAGGCGTCATCAAAATAATGACACTGGTTTAAAAATATCAAAGTTAGATTGTACAACTCTGTATCCTATCTATTATTTCTCACTAGAACATTTAAACCAAATCTAAACAGACAATCAGTAGTTTATATTCATTTTCGAACTCGTGTTAATAGAGATGCTGGAGATATTCCTACTTAGAGAGAAATCGCCGTCATGCTCAACGTTAAATCAATGCTACTTGAAGGTGCTGGTGGACGAATGAGAGTCGTTGATGCCACAGTAGAAAATATGTAAATAATTTCTAAACATGTAATTAGATCGCTCATAATATTATAATGTCATATCATATTAATGTCAGTCCGACTCCTGGTAAGATTAAAAAGCTTGTTCTTGTTGTTGGGCTTAACGCCATTTTTCAGCACACGATAGGCTATTCATGGCGGCCAGTATTAATGGTGGAGGAAGAAACCGGGAAATTACCGGAAAGAACCACCGACCCACGAGAAGCTACTGGCAAGCTTTCTCACATATCCACATTCGCCGAATCCTAGACTCGAACACACGCAGACAGAGGTGAGATGGCAGTGATCCGTAACGGACAGCGCTTTAGACCACTCGGCCACTCGGGGCCCCAGATTAAAAAGCTACAATCATTATCAAAATTTAATTGTGCGGTTAAAATATCTCTAAAGCGAAAATAAATCGCAGTAGACCCGAATAAGCTATCGCTATCAGAACATCAGTATAATCAATTCAAGTCAAGCGATCAAAAACTTTGATATTACTTAATCTTTCTGCGGGTACCATTTAAGACACCGCTAAGACGGAAGGTATATTTCCACTTCTCGCAGCTATACCAGCATTATTAGCCACTGCTGCCCCAGCTGTTGCAAAATGATCTGCGTTAGTCGCTGTTGGAACTGCTGCTGGAATGGCGTTAAAGAAAGCAATGGGTCAAGGAATAAAAACACCAAAAAAAGGGAAAAGGTCTAAGACTTTCAGTGACCCAACATTCGTGGTACGGAAAAGGTCTAAGACTGTGAACAGTTCGATGATTCTCCCAATGACCAATTTTTGTTTATATAATGACGCTAAAAATTAAAAATAACAAAATTCAGAGGTGTTTTATGCGCGATCCAATTAACTATGCAACACGAAACTGGTATTATTAATCTTGATAAAAACTCTGGACCAGACACGCATTGGGTTGGATATGTAATTCATCCACATACAATTGTTTATTTCGATTCGAAATTTTCATTATGTCAGCAAAAACATTTATCCAATGTGGTATTCAGCAAAAAAAAAAACGGATCCACCAACATGTGGTCGAGAAGTACTCGCTGTACTTGATGCTAAATCAAAATCAACAAAACAACATCAGAACGTCGTGCACGAATTTACTACTATGTCACATTTAAACTGACATTAGTAAAGACAATAGTAGATATTTAGGAAGATCTCGCAATAAATATCAGAAAGTCCATTTATCTAAATACGCAACTCTTGATCAGCTCAGAAATAATCGATGATTCATTAAATGTCACAAGTGTGGATCAAAATGAAGTCGTCGTTTTCAAGGATACACAAGGACGACTAAAAACAAGCTAAATACAACTGCCAGATGAATTTTTAGGAACTCTACCAACTTTTGATATTAAATTCGCCGATATTAAAACGAAACTCAACGATATCATTAGTGGAAATCCTAATATAATTAAGAAAAACTGATCTTATTAACTAAAAATGAATTTAAAACAGGTGAAGAAATTCATTAAAGAAACAGACTATTGAAACAAACATCCATGGTATTATATAAGACTTAAATTTGATCCAAACGACGATATTACTTTACCGATTTTGATGGTAAAAGGATCCCCAATACTGCTAGAACAGTATTTGATGTCATTGTAGAAGACCACGCCGTGGCGCGGATTGATATAACTATTATTGATGAAGAACTTTTTAAAGAATTTTTAGATACTAATTGTTACGTGACAAGGGCTCGTACTCAGTAACAAAGAAAAGAGTGAAAGTCAACAACAGTGTATCCCCCAGGAGTGTAAAACTGAGGGTCAAAAAAAGCCTTTGGTGTCAGAACTGGGGGTCAAATAAAAATTGTGGGGGTCAAAAATGTACCGACAAATTTTCATCTAATCCATACTTTTTCAGCTGGAAAAGGATACTGCAATTTGCACAATACTCTCTCTCTCTCTCTCTCTCTCTTTCTCTTTCTCTCTCTCTCTCTCTCTCTCTCTCTCTCTCTCTCTCTCTCTCTCTCTCTCTCTCTCTCTCTCTCTCTCTCTCTCTCTCTCTCTCTCTCTCTCTCTCTCTCTCTCTCTCTCTCTCTCTCTCTCTCTCTCTCTCTCTCTCTCTCTCTCTCTCTCTCTCTCTCTCTCTCTCTCTCTCTCTCTCTCTCTCTCTCTCTCTCTCTCTCTCTCTCTCTCTCTCTCTCTCTCTCTCTCTCTCTCTCTCTCTCTCTCTCTCTCTCTCTCTCTCTCTCTCTCTCTCTCTCTCTCTCTCTCTCTCTCTCTCTCTCTCTCTCTCTCTCTCTCTCTCTCTCTCTCTCTCTCTCTCTCTCTCTCTCTCTCTCTCTCTCTCTCTCTCTCTCTCTCTCTCAAATACAAATAAAACCAAGACGCACAATTAACACAAATGCATTATCTATTCAAAGGATACTTGTATTAGTTATTTATTTTCCTTTTAGTTTAAAGTCGTACTTTTAAGTCTCTTTATAATTTTTGTAGAAAAATTATAGACTAACACATAATATATAAGCCAATGCAAAACTCCATATAAATAATTTTAACAAAACGACAGTTAATTTACTGCCTGTCATAAAATGTGTACTATCATCGGTTTCATTGTACTTCGTCTTAAAACACATTTATACAAAAATCAGAGGCTAATGTTTCGTCTTCTCTTTAACAAGTTACACTTGAAATTTTCAATCTTTCTTTCGTTGCAGCAGTTAGAAAAATCTGCAACGGACCCCTGAATTTGTAATCCAAATAATGGATTTGTCTCTGCAATTTTACTTATTTCTTTACTCTCAAAGAATGTTTTAGGTAATAATGTGTTCAAAAGATATCTTGTGGTGATCAAGGGCAGATTTTAAAAATTCTCAAACGTTGTCACGTAAGGATTATTCACGCAATCACGACGTCACGCCGGTATTAACAATACCTTGGATGTGTCATATTCTAGTATAAAAAAACAACATTTTATCCGTTTTTTTATTAGGGTCTGATCCACATTTACTCTTTCTTGTTTTGCTTTTTTTACTTTCCTCGCTAATGATTCTTAGTGCACGCTGGTTTCATCTCGAGATCACATTTTAAAGCAATAAGTATTGAGTTTAAACATCTGGACATCTTGCTCAACTAGATAGAATCGCGTGAGAGCTGGCGGGATCAGGGGAAGCTACTCTGTCATAATATTGCCTAATGGCAGTGTGCAACACAGAGAGCATACGAAACAGGAAACCGGAAGAAAGTATTCACGATGCCATCCCTAATGATGTATAATCGAAGTATACACGATGCCATCTCTACTGCAACGCGTTGGATATAAAATAAATCCTGATTATATTTTGCAAATCCTGTGCGTCAAAAAAACGCACAGCAAAAAATTCTGTGCGTCAATTTTCTCCAGTGTGTGTCCCTGACGCACAACTGTGCGTAAAGGGAAACACTGGTCAACAAACTTTGTAAATTTTAACAAAACAATTTATTTCCTTAGACAACAATGTAAACTTTGGTAAATAGGACTTACAGTTTGTAAATATTATTCAAATATGATTCTAAGAATAAAAACACAAATCCTATCACTAAATAGTCTTATAAGAAACCAAGTTCGAGTTCCTATGACGTACGAATATGGATGTAGATGATTACGGATGTAGTCCAATGTATGCAATATCAACTATTCCTCGCTTGAGTCACAATCTTTAATTCGAAAAAAAAACTTCTATTTATATCTTTCAGATTTTTTTAATAAGAAAGTAAACTTGTTGAGTGTCCATGATAATAAATTATCGAATCCAAATATCAGACGAAGAATAAATAATCTGGCAACAAATTAAAAGTAATACACATTGTCCCTTCGAGGTTTAGAATAACTGTCCGAAAAAATATATGGAATCCATATTTAGAACCCCAGACTTCATTTCAAGTCTCGCGAGATTGGTCATGTGGTCTCTTACAACGCTTTTTTTCACACGTAGGCCAATGTCACTCCACTTAGAGATCAAGCATAAAAATGTCTGTTTACAAACCGTGATCACGTGCAGAAGGTATGTCCGTAATACTGACCAATCATTTAAGCTTCCTGTTCATATTGTTATTCTCACGTATTACATCTTCGTTTTGAATTAACAAACTTTACGCTAAAATTATATCTCACTACTAAAAATATAAACCCGAATCCGAGAAAATATTCATTGCAATTAAATACAATGAAACAAAAAAAATAAAATGAATTTGTAACCTCACACATAAGCAATTTTTTTACATGTACGTAACACTCTTAAAACTAAAAACGATAAAACATTTAATGATTTAAAAAGTGTATTTATTTCATTATCACAACATTACAACGATAACGTAAAGCATCAAATAATCGAAACAATAAAATATTTAAATGGGATCTTATTTGATTTATGCATCGCCAATCGAGGTATTATAAACTTTGTAACTGATCTTAAGAAAATTCTTTTAACAAATTAAGACATAAGCAATTAATTTTTGATCATTACAGAATAATATACTGAGACTTAAATAAATATTTATTATACCAGATTTAAATAAAGCTGAAATGAGGAAATCATTAACTGATCGTATTGAAGAATATTATCTGGAAGTAATTTAATCATGGAGAAAAATAAACCCACCACTTAAACTTGACAACGATCAATTCGGCAGTGGGCTTCGCATATCGCCGGGCATTCTAAATACATCGACGATCGCAGTCAATCTAGTATGTGACGCAGGTGATAGTAGTTATCAAGCAGATTTTTCAAAGTCTAGTAAGGCCCAGCAAGGATACATATTATATGCATTTTCCCTCAAGTCCGGCCGGTTGGTTATTTGTATAAGAGCCAATAAATCCCGTGTACTTGCGTGTACATAATCCGTTATTATCAAGAAAATATTTCAGACTTAAAGTTCAGATCGACCACATCTTGGATTTACAAAACAAAGTTCTAAGTATAAATCTGTATGTGATATCTTAATGCGTTTTATATCACAATGCGTCATCGCAAATCAAAAACAAAACATCTGAATCTAACTCGGATCAGCAGACATCTTTTTTAATGGGCAGAATAGAAATAAATAAATTGTCAATTGTGCCAGGGATTTTTTTCAGCCATTACCACATTCACTGGTTCATCACTTTTATTGTCACTTCCATTTTCACAATACTCTCTTAACTGTTTTATACGAAAAGTCATAATCTTTTTCTGTTCGTGTCCATGAGATAATTCTAACTTAGGTTTATCAATAGCGTTCGATAGAGGAATAAGCAGCCTTACCTAATTATGACTAACTCTTGCCAGTGACTGTAACTTGAATGCTGGATACATTTGATGAACTTATAATCAGATGGCATTGTGTACCTGTTCACACTCTTGCGTTGTTGTAATGATTCAGAATCACAGAGAATTTTTTTCAGGAATAAGATTATCAGATACACTTATACCGTTAAGTTGCAATTTTTTAATCGTGGAAATGATAACATTGATATTTTCAGAATTCAGTATAAATAAATATTTGTTTAATATAAAAATAGTTCTTGACAAACAAAACATATAAACAGCGGGGTCACATTCGATCTACCATTCCACTATTTATATCAGATAAACCTAATGAGATTCCATTTTAGACATTACCCCCAGGAGAACTCCTAAATATCCATTAACCGAAACTTTAGAAACTGAGAGGGTTATCTATACATTTAAGCCTTTTATTTGACAAAAGAAACTCTTCATTTGTTGCCCCCAAGAGAATTAAAAAATATCAGTTACCACAATTTTAGAAATTCAGAGGGCTGAAGGTCTTTACTGTGACCAGGAACCTAATCATGTTTACTTTTAGTCTAGTGGTGTTTCTTTTGCATTGACACTTGTGTGGGGTACCTCTTTACTGATGTCACAAGGTCACAATCTCATATTACCAAACTGTTTACTTTTAGACAGCACATTTTGACCTTTGTGAACTCCCAGGTTGCCTTTTGGCATCCGATCATGTTCAGAGGTGACATAAGCTTAATTAATGGATGATGATGATGATGATAATGATGATGATGATGATGATAATGATGATGAACTTTTTCTACGTGTCAGCAAAAACAAGCACACCTACCCACATAATCAAACCCGGGTGGGGTACAAAACAACACTCATCACGTGTTGACATAGTGGTTAGATGCGTTAAATTCTATTGAAACGTAGACGGGGACGGCTAGAGCCCCAATAAATTACAAATTCTGCCATAATATCGCCTTCACAGACACGCCTTCACGGATTTGCACATTTCATTGAATTATATAGAAAATGTGCCAATCCGGTCGCGGCCGTCTAAAACTTTAACAGAACTATAATATTTTCTGAATAATGCGTCGATTGCAATAGATTTTATTCGCTAAACGAACAATGTTAAACAGTACGATATAATACATTATACTGGTGCGTATGTACATTTATTGCCTGTTCGTCCCATTAGTATAAGTATGACAACTGCAATATTTACTAAGTTTTATGCTTGCCTCAGTTGTCTCGTTTGATCATCTAATATCACAGAAATATACCGAAACATAAAATTCTGTATACTTTGAACGAGAAAGCAGATTTTGTAACGCCATCTGCCACGCATTTCACTGACTATGATGCAATGTTAAAGTATTTACTAGCAGGATAAATTGGTTTGAACATTATTTCTTCCCCCGTCTTTGTATTTACAGATTTAACAGATTTAATAAACCTATATTTCCTGACGTTCAATTTTGACTTTGCGTGATAATTCGTAAATTTGTAACTGATTTATCGAGTTTATTACCACTGATGGCATCACCTACACATCCATCTTTAATTAATCTAACAGAACACTCGAATACAAATCTATGTGATAAATAATTATTTCCGTAAGTATTAAATCTATAACAACCAAATTTACCAACACTACCGACTGGGTTTTTTTTCAGTCTTTACTTCCAGATAGTGCCATCATGAGCCGTTTCATAGTTGGTGATGATTGGATGCGATCCACACTCATTTTGCTACATTTATAAACTAATACTGTTTGTCAAATTCATTTATATCATATAACATTTTCTAAATCTTCTTATCCTTCAATTTTTACTATAAGAATAACCGGTATAGAACCAAATATCCGGGATATAATCTGCGTTACATATGTACACAAAGTAAAAATAGATGTCGCTTTGGCTTGTAGACTTTTAGGGAATTATACAACGTTTTCAGTTTCCGCAACTAGTCTATACAAGCTGGTTGTATTTATAGTTTTAGCACATGTGAAGATAGAAATGTAGAGGTTTACAAACGCAACGTTTTTGTGTTTATTTGTTTGTCGTAACTATGTTTTGTATTTGCCTTTGAAAAAGACTCATTAAGAGTCGAAAGCGCTTAGGCTAGTTAGTTACTAGTTTCGTACTGTTCGTCGTCAGTTTATTGCATCTATTTTAATTAATCCCTGACAAACGTGATCCCTTGGTGGATCCAGTACGCTTGAGAGGGTTGTTATTCGCCATATGATTTGTATTCTTTATATATGTATATATATATATATATATGTGTGTGTGTGTGTGTGTGTGTGTGAGTGTGTGTGTGTGTGTGATTAAACTTTAATTTAAATGCACATTTGACTCAATTATAATATGCATGGATTATCCTCAATCGAACCTGCCGCTGCTAGATTTGATCTTGACAGACTACCGAAACATAAATATAGTTTCCCGATGTAACATCTAGCTTTAACGAATGCTGATATAACAAAACATATCGATGAAGCCAAGAAGGGAATTTCGCGACGATGGTGCGGCTCATGTATGGTCCACAATCAGAATTGGAAATACTGTCAATGTAATGAATGACAAACAAGGAAGAGAGATTATTGACTACCTTGATGTTCAGAAATATATTATTTTAGTAAAATTTATTGTAAAGACCGACTATGATATTTAGATTATATGAGACAAGCACGATTCAGTCCAAACGTCAGGGATTAGTATTGTCCTTGGTGAAAATTCAAAACCAGGAATAATTTCCGGTATTGACAAACCATATTATGAGCGAGCTTATCCAGTGACGGCAGTTGTTTACGCATTATATCCGTTAAATGATAAACCTAACGATGGGAATCTCAAACCTAAGATATTGTCAAGGATAAATTGTGTAGCTGAGCGAGACATAAAACACTTCACAAAAGCGATAAGGAGGAACGGTCTAAAAGATTTACGACGTAAAATAATAAATACAGAAATATTTAAAAATACCGGTTCGTCTATCAACGACGCTGAGCTAGAGAAGATAAGATTTCTAATAACAGTAAAAACAATAACCGGAGAGAGATTGTACGAAGCAAAATATATTTTTAAAAAAAAAAAATAACAATCATTGATTTCGTTGTTATTGTTATAGGGTTTAACGCCATTTTTCAGCACACGATAGGCTATACATGGCGGCCAGTAGTAATGGTGGAAGAAGAACCCTGGAAAACCCCGAAAAGAACCACCGACCCACGAGAAGCTACTGGCAGGCTTTCTCACTTACCCACGTTAGCCGAGTCTGGACTCGAACTCACGCAGACAGAGGTGAGATGACAATGATCCGTAACGGATAGCGCTTTAGACCACAATCATTGATTATAACGCACATGTATGGACTAATGCTGTAAACAATATCTCCACGAGACAGAATGGTTAAATTTTAAAATGGTGATGTATCCGATGCTATCGGTGATATCAGTATATCGGTAAAAGTGACTCTGTATTTGCTTGACTGTTTCAAAGTTCAGAATATGATTATCATGATTATTTTGGACTACCTAATGGTGATATTTATCGTACAGAATATCTTCATGGAGAAATGGAACATCTTGCGTTAAAATATACTTCTGACGATGTCAAAGTTAGATAATTACTGAATAATTGTTTTACCGTTCCATCGGTTGCTGCTCATTTCGCTCAGCGGAAAAGTTTATGGAAACCGATACTATCAGAATTTCTTGAAGATGTTCAGAAAATTTATATAGAATATGGACATGGTGAATTATGGAATACTAAATACGACTATAATGACGTTATCTTAATTGATATTATAGCATGTTATCCTGGGAGTTTTCTTGGATATGGAGCCATCAATCACATGAAATGACCGGAATTACGAAAAACGGACCATTACCAGATTCTGAGCTAACCTGATTGGCCAGTATAGAATCATTCGAGTTTACAGAAGATCTCCATATTATTACTTGTGCTTGGTTTGGAAGACATTTAGATTATTATCGATGATGCCAGGAAAGAATTTCATGATCTTAACGAAGATGTCATTTTTAAAATACATAAATACAGGGATCAGCACGACGAAAAACTTGCAAACGATCTTGGTAGAAAGATAATTGGTAAGCTTACTCAAGAGAGTTCGAGCGATTATTGGTGATGATTGGATGAGATACTAACTCATTTTGCTCCATTTATATACTAAATCATTAATCATTTGTTTAAATCATTACTGCACGAGTAATTTCGTTATTCAATGCAGCTATCACACTTGGTAACCTTGCAAACCATTCACGAGATCTATCCTTGGGATTAAAGTCAACGGATATTTCCTTCACATATTGATATCCGAATAACCGGTCAACAAGTGCTCGATCAAATCCTTAAACGATTGCCTGATCACGATGAATTTCCGTGTGTCTTCGTCTGATTTTAATGTTGCGCTTGTTCATCATCGATGATACTGTAGCAAGAAAGTCTTTGTCAGGATCAACCTGTAATAGTTGTGGCCATCGTAGACAACCTCGCTTATGAATTCGTTTAAACGCAGATTGAACTTCAGTTGCTGTTTTTGTTGATAATGGTTCTGCAATGTCAAGGACAGTTAACACGTATTTGTAAGTGTAATGTCTGCCAATTTTAATGGAATCATGTGGTAAGAACAAGATATCCGCTTGATGAACTTCATTAGGGGTGTTGGCATCGAAATGTGCGTATTTAATTTTTTAGGTGGACTTAGATTTGTCATATTGCCTGTCGTGCTAACCACACTGCATAAACATCACGCGAAACTTTGCTGCTTCAGCAAGTTTACTAATCGCTGCTTTACCTCTCCAATACCCTCTCGGGGATTAATAAACATATTCCATTATAATAATCAGTTGATTAATTACCAGACCCTCGCATTATTTTACCTTTCAAAGCACATTTTACTAGAAAGCTAGCAAGTTTGTTTCTTAGATATATTAATCAACTTCACATCTGCGAGATGCCGCTGTTGCAAATCTTTACTTTTATACCCGATATCATGAATGTAACGCGCTTGATCAAAACTATTTGCTAGATACTCTCCAGGTTTTGGTTGGTCTTGGTTATCGAGTCTGATATCGAGACGAGTTCCAGGACCACAATAATTATATCCAGGAATGTGTTTTTCACCGTGGTATTTAGACCATGGAGTTTCTGGTAATTTTCCTAATGAAGCAGCGATATTACCACCAGGCATTATTTGCGACACGAAAACAAACTTGCATTAGTTTGCACTACATTTCACACACTTGCCTGTAAGTGCGCATCTCTTATTTTTATTTTTATTTATTTATTTATTTATTTATTTATTTATTTATTTATTTTGTTGTTGTTATCGTTGTCAATCCAACTGTATGGGTTGATGCTTTACATTGAACGCAATATAATCTCATACCATTATTATATGAATATAATTGACTTCTCAGCGATACTAAAACAAGAGCCAATAAGGCACCATCCAGCATTACCAAATTCTATAAGAATGATTATAATAGGTCCATCTGGGACTGGTAAGACACAATTATTGCTTAATCTGATAATGCGAAGGCTCAGGTGGAAGAAATTATATTTAGTAGCGCCATCTGTAGATGATCAAAGATGTTACGAAGTACTTAAATATTTTATCAAAATGTGATATTAATGGATGAAGACAAAAACGAAATTATTGATTTATTACCGATATTGATGAAGATGACTTAGATGGATTCATTAATAATCCAATATTATAGGATGATGTGATGCTGGACAAACGATCCAATCCTGCTCGGATATTTTCTCGAGGCCGTCACAAATACATGTACGTGATTTATGTTACTCAGCGATATACACAGATAACCAAGATGATCAGAGATAACTGCACTATTTAATTTGTGTTTAATGGCGTAGATAATTATGCTTTACCTGATAATTATTATACTTGGTGTTCAGGGGACATGGACTTGATCAAATTTTAACATTTCTTTTTTTTAGCACAAGCTGTTTTATTCGGTTTTATACGATAAATTTACATGATCCAGGGTCAAGATATCGTGTAGGTTTGGATAAAATCTTTGTTTAATTATAGCAGCAGAGAGGTTGAACGACCTACGTTGAGTCATCAGATAAGTAAATGAAATCGCACACATATTTTAAACAAATATGTCAACGATAGGATAACAAAACTGAGCTAACGCAAACAATTTTTATCCGTTCTTAACCGTATGGAAATATACCCGGTTAGAGCCTTTAGTTTAATGTTTAATTTGAGCCTTTGTAGGAACCTTTATCTTTTGTATTAAAAAAAAGGTCTACAAAACTTTGTAGGGTTCAGCCTCTCTGCTGCTGCACGATCAAATAAAAAATAAAATAGGATTAATCTGGAAATATAGATTTGAATAACATAAATAAGGGCACACGTCTTCTAATGTAAACTTAAGTCCGAAAATTATATCATCACCGTGTTAATAAAAGAGGTTCCGCACCGTAGTGATATCATTTGTCTCCCACAGATATATTTCAGTATCTCACTATGGTATTAAAAATAAAATTCTCTTACTAATGTTTATAGCATAGAATAGTTAAATACTATCAACCTGAGTCAACGGAGGGGCTACATTTCTACATTTCTATTCACCGTCTCTGTGCGCTCACAATACGCATACAGTGTGCCTATTATCTGCTTTCAGGTTAAAAAGTACTAATCTATGTAATGACCTACTTCTATGTCAGGTCTATTGACGTCAATGGAAGGCATTCTATCAACAAATATGTGCACTAGTCTAGCACACAATTTTTCATGTATTGAACATTCTCTATACCCATGTTTGTCTTTTGTCGAACAACTTCCAGCAGTGTGAAGAAGGGTGCACTTTTTCCTTTAGCGCGACATTATAGCATGTACTAAAAACAACAATATTATTTACATTGCAATTTTAAGGTTATTCTGGGTACAGTTAATCGTTATACAATTTACTCATGTTAAAATAAAACAATATATCCATGTAAACAAAATGGCATTATAATAATCCAACTTGTGTCATGATGGATCCAGTACTTAAAATCTCTGTAATAAAAAATAAATCTACCTTTCTCTTAAAATGTTGTGTGACGTTTTACGACAGGGAAATGCTAATTAGATTTTAAAAAGTTGTGTGATGTTTTACGGCAGGGTAATGCTAATTAGATTTTAGAATGTTGTGTGACATTTTACGACAGGGAAATGCTAATTAGATTTTAGGAATCCCACCAAGATCACATAGATACCGATGGTAACACAACTAGTTCAGTTCTCACCCCACCCCCACACTCTTCTTCTCACCTTATTTTTCACTTTCACTTCATAATCATTGCTGAAACCTGCAATATTTTTGCAATGTATAGACTTTTTAATGTAAATAATTGGGTGTTCTAAACAATTTCACCAATGTACTTGGGTCAGTAAATGTTCACAGAAGAACAGACAAACGAAAACACATACCTGACTTTGGGTAATTACAGAGGATTATGTCATCCTCGCGTGCAATAGCATCGGCTGACGCTCGAATCGCGCTCGCTTGATCTGCACCTTCAACATACGGATATAATATTCCGTCAACGTCCAGGAACCTTATCATGTCTCCACCGGCGTCTGGAAACGTCACCACAGACATATTGCTAACGCAATCTTATATAGCTGTCCAAACTAGTAAGAAAAGGATTCAAGCCTCTAACACCAGACACATACGCTCGGGCTCCTATATATATGAACGGTATATTAGTGTATTTCCAGCAGTGCAGTACTCCACATGCAAACCATATAGCAAATAACAGCCCTTTCAAGCGTACTGGATCCAGCAAGGGATCACGTGAGTCGGGGATTTATTGAGATAGATGGAATAAACTGACGACGAACAGTGCTTAAAAGGTATCTCACTAGCCTGAGCACTTTTGACACTTGATTAGTGTTTTTTCAAAGGCATATACAAAACAAACAAAGAAAACAGAAAACGTTGTGTTTGTAAAACCCTACATAGCTGTTTCTACACAAATTATTGATTATATTCATATATAATCATATATCCGGGATATAATTTGAATTACATAAATGTACACAAAGTATATATATATATATATATATATATATATATATATATATATATATATATATATATATATATATACATATATATATATATATATATAGATATATATATATATATATATATATATATATATATATAGATATATATATATATATATATATATATATATATATATATATATATATATATATATATATATATATATATATAGCGAAGATTTCTAATTAACTACAAATATTTTTTCAGTATCCGCAAAAAATCTATATAGGCTGGTTGTGACATAATGCATCTATAGGTTTATTTCATGTAGAAACAGCCATGCAGGGTGTTACAAAAAACGTTTTCTATGTTATATATATATATATATATATATATATATATATATATATATATATATATATATATATATATATATATATATCAGTGTATCCCCCAGGGATGTAAAACTGAGGGTAAAAAGAAAAAACCTTGGTGTCAGAACTGGGAGTCAAATAAAAAATTTGGAGGTAAAAAATATACTGACAAATTTTCATCTAATCCATACTTTTTCAGCTGGAATAGGATATTGCAATTTGCACAATATTCTCTCTCTCTCTCTCTCTCTCTCTCTCTCTCTCTCTCTCTCTCTCTCTCTCTCTCTCTCTCTCTCTCTCTCTCTCTCTCTCTCTCTCTCTCTCTCTCAAATACAAAAAAACAATAGGCACAATTAACACAAATGCATTATCCATTCAAAGAATACTTTTATTAGCTAATTTTTCTTTTAGTTTTAAGTTGTACTTTTAACAGTCTCTATATAATTTTTCATAACATTATTATAGACCAACACATTACATATAAGCCAATACAAAACTCCATATAAATCTTTTTAACAAAACGACAGTTAATTTACTGCCTGTCATAAAACGTGTACTATCATCGGTTTCATTGTACTTCGTCCTAAAAGCATATTTATCCAAAAATCAGAGGCTAATGATTCATCTTCTCTTTAAACATGTTATACTTAAAATTTTAGATCTTTCTTTCGTTGCAGCAAAGTTAGAACAATCTGCAACGACCCCCTGAATTTGTAATCCAAATAATGAATTTGTCTCTGCAAGTTTTTTTCTTTGTTTTGAAAGAATGTTTTAGGTAATATGTTCAAAAGATATCTTGTGCTGATAAAGGGCATATTTTAAAAATTCTCAAACGATGTCACGAAAGGATTATTTATTTGTGTAGCATTCTCAATCACGATGTCACACCGGTAATCCCAATGCCTTGGATCTGCCGTAGTCTAGTCAAGGGCATATTTTATCCCCTTTTTTTTAGAGTCACATCCACGTTTACTCTTTAGTGTTCTTCTTCTTTCACTTTCTTCACTAACGATTCTTAGTGCACGTCGTTTTCATCACGAGATCACATTTTAGTGCAAAAAGAATTGAAGTTTGAGATGTTTATGGACATTTTGGCGCTCGCCAGTTATTATGTACTTTTGAGAGAGTGATGTATGTAAGGTGAAGTTGGTTGCATTTTAAACATGCATAGTGGGGAGAATGTTGGCATACCTATATGCTACTTTCATGTAATGTGGCTGAAATTTCTTTGGATATTGTACTTTTGGAAATTTTAAATGATCTTAGGACATTGCTAACTAAAATGACTTCTCCCTTGTGCTCCAAAAAATCAACTAGACAATACCAGGTTCTAAAAGTGCAATGAATGAATTACCAAATACATAAAATGTAAAAAAAAAATTATCGGCACTATTTTTTACAATTTACCTCTGAAGTTTGAAAAGTGAAAATGAGCAAGTGGAGCTAGCACTTTTTTGAAAGATGCACATCTGGAGTAAGGCCAAGCTGTATACTCTCTAACCCATATTAACCTATCAATCATACATCAAAATAAACAAAGTCTCTTTTAAATAGTCAGTATAACTAGTGAGGAAACCCGGGGAAACTCTTATTCATTAAAATTCTACACCCCCCCCCTTGCTAAATACGAAACTATAGAGCGCCGTTATTGCTAAACTCGATAGAATGGCGTGAGAGCTCGCGAGATCAGGGAAAGCTACTCTGTCATAATTGCCTAATGGTAGTCTGGTTCTCTGCTGTGTTTGCTCAGTGATGCAGTGTGGAACACAGAGAGCATACGAAACAGGAAACCGGAAAAAGAATTCACGATGCCATCCCTAATGATGGCCATAGTACACAATTAATTTTACTATATGGTCTCTACATTTGTTTCTCAGTACTGAACTTTCCACTGTGTGACAATCAATACAAATCATATGTTAATCTAAAATACCTTCAAAAATGACTTTACGGTTTAGTTCTTGTCAAGGGTTGACCTGCATTTTTTGAGAGGCTGAATTGTAAACAAAACACCAGGCAACGGAACACAGATTTCACTTCCGGATCATCACCATGACCTTATTACTCAATGTGCACTGTCGCCGAAATAGAATCCACGCGAAGAGAGAGAGAGAGAGAGAGAGAGAGAGAGAGAGAGAGAGAGAGAGAGAGAGAGAGAGAGAGAGAGAGGAAGTAAAGTAGGGACATAATGGGAGTTGGAGCTTATTTTGATAACGGGTATGGGTCTAAGCCTTCGACCCCGCCTCCTGACATTATAATTTTTCTAACTCGCGAGGGATTGTTCGACTCGCATAAATTCGTAAGCGAACGGATTTCGATGATCTAAGCTGGCATGGCTTAGAATATAACCACTGACGAAACCCCGCACATGCCAATAGTGAATGGGGGTACCGTAGCGACAATGGGAGTTATCATTAAAATACTGCTCGCGGTACTTTGGCGTCAAGATTTTTGGCTACAAATGGCACAGCCGAGCCTTTATAGCGACAATGGGAATTTTGTATTAGCACAACCTGGGTCTGTATAGTGACAAGAGAAATGGCCCAGGTGACATGACGTCACGGTACTGGACACTTGGCAACAGTGTAGCAAGGAGCTGACCCAGTTGACCTAAATATGCGCAGCTAGCACTACGACTCTAGGGTGGGACCTATACCTATACATATACATATACATGCATACCTTCATACATAGACAATACAGACACAGAGAGACATAAAACACATAGATAGAGATATGGCAATTTTTTTTTGTTGAAAAGTATAATCTTTTCGAGGTATGAAAAGTGGCCCTGAAAAGGGCCGTTGTTTATGATGTTAACATCATGCCGTTAACATACAGGACATCGCATTGCTCTTTTCTTTCTCAAAGCTTGTCTAAAACTGCATCTCACTTCTGGTCCGAATATGAGAGTCCGCTTCAAACAGCCTTGTCTTTCCAGTAGTAAAGTGAAATGAGGATTTTGGCCAACCACCCCCCTCCCACACCTCCTTCCCCACCCCCGCCAAACCCCTCATTTCCCTCTACTACTACTATGTAGACAGATATTTTATAACCAGACAAAACAACAGGTGTTGGAATGCCATAAGCTCTGTCAACAGAAGTGACGAATTTGTTAGAACAGCGTATGTGTGGAATATGATTATTCTAAAGACGGCAAATAGATTTTACCACAAATTTTTTATCAGATAATAGGATGAGAATTAAACTGTGCATTAGAACGTTTCAGTTAACAAGGCGAAAATTAAACTAGCATTAGAATGAAAATGATATTATTTTATATCTTATTACCAATGATTAATGTTTCAACTGTTGATATTAAAAATACTTCACTATCACGACTATAGATACTAAATTTTACTTTACCGCTCACACAGCGACGGGACTCAAACAAATCTTTCATTTCTGGTTTGTTCAGAGGATATTTTTTGTTGATAAAATATACCCTTGACCGATCGAGATCAATTGTGAGTTTAGTATAGTTTTGTTGGCTAATGGGGCTGTGAAAGTTTTTAAATTCCGCTAGCAACTTTTGATACAATTGTTCGAGATAATTGAAATACTCGCTGTTATCAGATCTGATGAGCGAAAGTTTTAACTAGTCACGTGTTCCATTAAAACATATACCTGATGTTTCATTATTAAATTCAACAGTCAATTGTTTACCGTCCATTATTAGATATTTGATGTTACTATTGTAGCTATTTGTCATTGTCAAATTTCAAACATTATTTTATAAGTTTAGATAAAATTTTAGTCACAATGAAAATACCCAAAGGCAAATGTATCTACCCCATTTTTACAATAGCGTTTGTCATCAAAATTGTACAATCCACGTTTGATAATGACATCTGTTTCGAGTTTATGATGATTAGTTCGAATTGCCATAGCTCTCATAAAACTAACACCGCCATCAAGCGCATACCTGTAGTCATCAAATTTCATAAACTTTTTAACAAAATTACGAGGCAGACCATTGGCTTTTTTCGTTATTTTATT